>LZPO01107975.1:175499-188580 GCA_001675575.1 Neotoma lepida | reverse complement strand
TCTTCAATGGTTTGGCTCTGAGCAAAATACTCTAATTGTATACAATTGAAATTTGGTATCATTTTGTTGATTTTGGTGCTAGAGCCTCTCTGATGCTAAGCCAGGCTCTACCACTGAGCTACAAGCATGGCCCCTGGTCTCTTCTTNGAAAGAAGCAACACAGATGCCGTAGGGAATAAAACACAGTACTGACGCCTGCCCTCACGCCACCCATCTTCTTGTGACGGTCTAGCTTTTTCAAGGGCTTCTGATCTGGGCAAAGGCCAATTCTCAAAAGGCAGAGAGCTCAGAAGTACAAAGGAACACTATGTCTGCCTCAGCAACAGAGGCAGGAGGGGCCTCTGTGGGGAAGGAATGCAAGCATGGNAGAGGGCTGAGAATAGCAGGCTCCGCACTAGCTGTCCCTCAGAGATGCTCCACGGCCTTTTCAATGCAGCTGTAACAGAGGCTTGCTGCGAAGGGGCCATCTCCCATCTCTGATCCTCTCTCTGGCGACTAAAATAGGGTGAGCACATTTGCATAACAGAAGAAAGAGACAGATTGCCACTCCAGACGGACCCGCTGGACACCTGTCAGGAGTATTAAAAAACAGGATAATCTCTCAAAGCTGGAAATGCTTCATATCCTGGTGTTGATGGAGAGGCCACATGAGTGTGGGCCACGTCCTGACTACATGCCCTCATCTCCTCTCTTCTTCTTCCTCCTCCCATTTCTGATGCCTCTGGGCTGCTGGCTCCTCTTACACAGGATAAAGAAAGTGGGTTTCAGAAGCCCACGAACATTTTTTAAGATTCCCCCTCCCTTACCTGTGGCCCCTTCCCATATCCCGTACGCTCACCCAGCGGCCTCCAGTGTGGGCTCCAGGAAATGCGTTCCTGTACGCAAGTCACATTTGGGCCACATAATAAGCATCCTTATTTTCAGTAGACAGAGCTGAAATCACGCAGTTGGAGTACTCTAATTCCAGCCCAGCGTGAGTTAGACTTTGATGACTGCCTGGGTATTACACTGCTTCTTGTAACATGAATTCCAGATAAGCAAGCCAATCTAGGGATGGTGGCTCGATTTCACTTCAGAATGGGAAGAAAGCGCCCATCTCCCTGGACTCCATTATCTAAGGCAAGCAGAGGAGGCTGTGAAGCAACGGGAGCATGTGTGGGCGTGGCCAATGGACATGCACCTTCACAATCTTGTTCTGTTAGCATTAGTGGCTGAGCCAGAGGACAATAGGCTTGGGACATGGCTTCTTGGTGCAGAATGGGAAAAGTTTTGCTCTGCATTAGAGATGTTTGGGACCACAAAGGTAAAGAATTGGAAGACAGCTGACAGGACTCAGAAGAGGGGCGATCANGTGATAATGTAGACAGGGACAGGAGTTTGAAAGAGAGGCTCTATGTGAATACGAAGGTTCTGTGGGCTCCAGCAGCTCCAGGCAGCCAGTGGAGGAGGAAGAGCCTGGAGAGTCCCAGCCTGTGAGGTGGGAGCAAGCCCGGAGCTGCCTGCTGGTGACTCAGAATGGAATTTTCCTCCCAGGCAGGGAAAACAGGTGCCGTTTCTGTTATTATGGTCATTCATTCATACTGGTCTTCTATTGTTCTCTGTCTCTGTCTCAGTCTCTGTCTCTGTCTGTTTCTCTCTCTCTCTCTCTCTCTCTCTCTCTCTCTCTCTCTCTCTCTCTCTCTCACACACACACACACACACACACACACAGAGCTAGAAATAAATCTTTTATAAAGATCAGTGCGGGAAAGAAGTAAAAACAAGACAGTTCTGGAATGCACGCACCCTCAGCAAAGATGTGGAGCCTAGCCACTGGGCCATGTGAAGTTGAAGGAAGCTACTGAGGAAGCTAGTTGTGATGGAGGGGAACCAGGCTTTGGCTGCCGGGCACAGCCACCCCTGTAGGGTGTCTCCAAGGCAGCTCCAGCCATTGGTTGTTAAGGCTCTTATGGACCAAGCTCCGAGTTTCTGCACGTGAGCAAAATGGCTCATTTATTTCAGNTGAAACACCAAGGGAGAGCCTAGTAAACTGCTTTGTTAATATCTGACCCTTTGTCACTATTAAGTAGGAGTTTCAAGTTTCCCCGTTCTTGAAGCAATGAGCCCAGTGGAAGATCCCAACTCAAGGGTGGTCAATGGTCTTGATGTATCCTAGACCTGCACAGTCGGGATCAATTAGTTAATAACATGCCCTAAACATCTTCTTCCCTTGAAGCAATGACTCTTTACTGGTTTTCTTTAGGGTTTGTTTTTTTAACCACAAGCCCTTGTGGGAGGTTGATGTTGACTGAGAATATTCACTCCCACATAGATATGCACGGACCTCTACCCCCGGTAAAAGCCCAGGGACCTCATATTAAGAATTCCTGCTCCGGTGCTTCACCCATGTACAGCTCTCCTACCTGTCTTTGAAATCAAATCTTTCTGCTGTTCTAAAAATAGAAACCATATCCAGAAAGAAATTACAGAGCTGTATGCCAGAAGCCGACAGAAACAGGGAACAGTTCATCTTCCCACCTGCAGGCAATGTAGAAAATGTCACCACAGGCAGGAGGGAGGCCAGAATCTCGCAGGGTAAAGCTCTGCCTAANAGTTCATCTAAATCACTCTTGCTTGGAGATGAACCTGTTTCCAAGTCCAGGGGGTGGCACCGCACCATCTGTAATTCCTGCACAATAGCTGATGAAGCAGGAGCATTGTAAGATCAAGGCTAGCCTATGCTAGTAGCAAGTTTGAGGCCAGCCTGGGCTATATAGTGAGACTCTTATTAACAAATTAACAAAACAGGATGAGCCTGTTTTCTTTAGTTACCTCTCAGGAAAACAATGAGCCAAGTGCTCATCCTAAAAAGGATACTTGGAATGAATGAACACACACACACACACACACACACACACACACATACACCTGTCTCTTATACACATCTAGATGTGTATAAGAACACACACACACACACACACACACAGAAGGGGGGTGGAGATGGATTTTCTTTAGGCAAAATAAACAGTCTCTGGTCTCTGCTCAGCAAGCCTGATGACCTGAGTTCAATCCCTGGGACTCACACAGAGGAAGTAGAGAACCAGCACCCTCAGATTGTCCTCTGATGTCCACATGCAAGCAAGCCATGGCACAAGTGTGCCCCCCCCCACACACACACACTAAATAAATTTTAAAAATTTTTAACTGGGGAGCTGTCACAGCCTTCCCTAGAAGTGACTGCCAGGTACACGATGCTGTCCCACAGCCTAGCTGTCATTAAAGCTTACTCTTAATTTGGGGATGGTTGATCAGATGGTAATACTCAACTAGACTTTTGTCTAATAGGTCGAGAGAAAAGATACATTACATCATTTAGATTTTCAGCTAGCCATTGACTTTTCATAGTCTGCAAGCTAGGAAAGTGCTTTACAAGATGAATCCACGAAACTCCTTTTCTGAAGCACGATTAAGCCAGGGAATGNGCAAACTCCCTACATCAGAAGTAAAACTTNCCCAGAACTTCGAAATCAAATAAATGCATGACCACCTGNGTCTTCCCAAAGCAAATCCATGCAGTGAGTAACNAAACACTGGTGAGACTAAAACAGTTCATATACCCTTGTATATGATTAGCNGTTAAGAAGAAATGACTCTGTGAATAGCTTTTGTCGAAATTATAGTTTATTTAACAAGGACTTTGGTAAATTGTGAAACTTCCTNAAGGAACCAGAATTGGAAAAATCAATGAAATCGAGGCAAAATGCAGTAAGTTCCCTGAANAACTTAGAGGGTGAAGACAAAGCAGAATTGATGTATTGATTGTTCATGTCTGAGCTTTGACCACCTGAGCTACACGAGANTTGTNGAAGCATATGTACCTTTGCCCATCCCAGCTCCCCTTAGCATGCTTCCTGAGCTCATACCACCCTCTGCTAAGCATCTCAAGTAGAGGCTGCTTGAGATTCAGCTATTCCCTTGGTTAACAGCATANCACCCATGGGAAATTCACCAGNTCCACCCCTCCTCATCTTAGCTCAGGGTTCCTCAACAGAACACCACATACTGAAACAGCAGGCATTCGTTTTTCGTGGTTCTGGAATCTTGGAGACTCAGACTCAGCATGCCACCAGCCCACATCCTGGTTTGCAAGCGGCCATATTCGCATTGTGTCCGCAACTGACAGAGAGCAGAGAAAGGGGGTGAGCTTTCCAGTGTCTCTTCTTCACAAAGGCACTAATCCTACTCAGAGAGTTCTAGTCTCACAGTTACCTTCCAAAGTCCCTATCTTCAAATATCATCACATTGGGGACTGGGTTCCCACATGGGCTTTGGAGAGGGCACTCGCCGTTTATAGCAGACTGTTGTGGCCTGCATGTGTAATGTCCGGCACAGACTCCTGTGTTTGAACACTTGGTCTTCAGCCAGTGGTGGTGTTTTGGAAGGTTGTGGAACCTTTAGCAGTTGGAGCTTTACTTGAAGAACTGGGACCTTGGTGNGTAGGCCTTAAGGTTGGAGGGCTTGGCCCCACTTCCAGACCATTTCCTGTTCTTGAAATGTGTCCACCTGACATCCTGTTCCCACTGCATGCCTTCCCAGCCATGATGGAATGTATCCCCTCAAACTGTAAGCCAGAGCAAACTTTGCCTTCCTTAAATAGCTTCTCAGCAGGAATTTTGTAGTAGCAACAACACAGATACAACTTTACTAAAAAGGCCGCTCCAATTATGACATGGTCTATACTGAAGTCTATTTCTGAACTCTAAGCTACTGAGGCATACTCATAAAAGGCCAATGCTTTTAAGGAGGTTGAATAGCTCAGTCAAACAAAACATTGAAATATTTGGCCTATCTACTCTTGTCACATGACTTTCAGTCTTATGGTCAGAAGGCCCGTGGAAGGAGAGAACTCATTTCTGAAAGTTGTACTCTGATCTCCACACATGTGCTGTGGCATGCATGCCCACAGGTACACATCCTGCACACATGCACAATAATAAATAGATAGATAGATAGATAGATAGATAGATAGATAGATAGATAAAAAAATTTAAAAAATATAAGTGGACAAACATTTTGGTAAATAGAACCATTTTTTTAAAGAAAATTGCTTGTTCTTATACTGTCCAGACCAAATACTCTAGAAAGACCCCATTCTAAACAATGGTGTGATGAGGGAAAAATGAGAAAAGACATGGAAAATATAATTTGACCAGTTACTTAGAAGGGAACATCATCNGCATCACAAGGAAAAAGACTTTCTGTGGTCCTTTAAGTTACACCACACATGGGGCCCTGGGACACAACTACAAAACAATTGTGCATCCAGGCAGCTTCACAGTTGGGACTGAATTGTGTCCGTCAACTCAGATTGAGACAAAGCAACCCAAGTATGTCTGTGACATACAGAAGTAGATTTTAAACAGCGCACCCCACAGGGAACCCCTAAAGAGGGATTCAGGTCCAAGGATGGGTCCAAGCATCACTGAGAAAAACTCTCGAAGAGACATAGAGTTGGANTCTTCTTNGCACAATCATGATGCTCTGTTTCAGGAACATACTCAGACTCCAGACTAGAGGATTCTACAACNTGTAGGTTGCGATTCAGAGAGATTAAATTCTTCTGGTAAGCCATTGTTTGGTCACAGATGAGATCAAACACAGGTGTAGATCTCTCTGGCCACAAAGGGTGGATGGCAAGGTGAGACTATATAGAAAAATTAGACTTCACTCTTGCCCTGTACCAGCTCTGCAAAGGAGAAACTCGTTCTGTTAATGTCCAACCTCATCCCTTGAAGGAGCTAATTAAAGACCTAAGAGACTTGTGNACACCACGTTCTTTTAAATGAGAGGAACTGGGCTCTGGCAAGTTGCTGAAAAAAATTGTCTTCTAGAACATGTCTACAAACTCTACAGGAAGTGGAAATCNACAGGAAGTGGGAATGACCGGGAGAAAATATCCTGGATAGGCTCAAGCTTAGAGCTTACACACAGGCTTTTCCTCAACTTCCAGAGATGTGTCTTCATGTCCAGCCCCTTCCTTTCTCACAGCTGGGGANCCTTGCAGTTTTATCCCTGAGATGGTAGACAAAATTGATTGCTCGGTTTAGAGAACTTTAAGGAATTCTTCCAAGGAAAATTATTTGTGACTGTGCTCATTTTGAGGAATGTTAATATTTTGGTGTGTTTCGTATGTANAGTTGTTAAAGCATGCACTAAAAGTCACCCTTTTCTTTAGCTGTTGTGTCCAATCTCCTGAAGTGTCAAAGTCATGGTGTTTGCCAGCCAGAGATTACCTACTAGGTCTTCATTAGAAAATGCAGAAATTTTACCTTTCACTGGAGGAAACACAGGATGGGAATGTGCACTGTCGTGTGTGGTCTAAATAAACGAGGAAGTAGCTACACTTTTTACAGAAGTGCTGCCTAAGTGAAGCTCAGGTTTAAATGGATAATGTTTGCCTTTTCTCCAGCAGCATTGAAAGCCAGGCTCTGTGGCACACACCTGCAGACCCCTNACATGAGAGGCTGAGGTGGGAGGGCCAGTGAAGGATAGCAGCCAACCTGAGCAACATACAGACATATATAAAATTAAATAAAACAAAATCTCGTAGAGCAGAGGGAAGCAGCTCAATGGTAGAGTGTTCACCTCACATGTGCAAAGCCCTGGGTTCAATCCTCCTCCTCATCATCATCAATAATAATAGTGATAATAATACTAATAAATAAATAAAACAAAACCTAAGATTGAGTCTTTGCCCCCAACCATCATTTCTGAGTAAGTCCAAGCTGCCTACTTATCTACAAAACAGAGAAGATCTGGCTGTATTTACTTAATGGCTATCCNTATCTGTATTCTGATATTTACACCTAAAAATTGCTAAGAATAAGGCCCTTACTTTGTGTCTCCACATCCTGGAAACAGGTCTTTGCATCCTAGAACAGGCCGAGATTGTTGACTGATGGCAACATTCTGGTAANCAGGAGGCCTCTGAAGTCAGATACTCTGCACAGGGACATAGCAGATTTTGTTAGGTGTTATGAAGAGTGAACAGGCAGGTTGGTTCTGTTGCAAAAGAATGAGAAAGGAAATCATTGAACAAAGATACTGAGAAAGAAATAAGGTCAAATAGTGAGACTTGGGGGGAGATTCAAGATCTTTATAACAAAGTGTCAGACAGACTCGATAAAGGTGTCAGAAGTGATGGGTGCTGTTTCTGATGAAGACTTGGAACTAAAATCTCTGTCCNCAAGTGTTCACAGCAGCANCATTCACAATAAATAAAATGTGGAACAACCTACGTGTCCATCAGCTGACGAATGCATACGCGAATGTGGAATGTCCAAACGCTGGAATGAACATGGTGCGACCGTAACAAGGAATGGAGTAGTGGCACATCTCCAGCACAGGTGTAGAAGACATCACAGCTAGAGAATTATGTTATATGATTCCATGATAGGAAGTGTCTGGAATACGCATGGCTAGACAGCAAGTGGACTAGTTTGCTGCAGGTGAGAATGTGGTGAGACTGTAAACGAACATGGTATTTCTTGTAGGGATGATGGAACTGAGATATAATCAGGTTGTCATGATGGCTGTGTAACTATAAAACCTTACTAAGAATCATCAAATTGTATAGTTGAGATATTTTTACCCAACATAATATTTTTATTAATTATTTGGGAATTTCATACAATGCATCCCAACCACACTCACTTCCCATTCCTTCCAGGTACAATCTCCCATCCTTGCACGCACACACACACACCCAAAAAAAACAGAAAGAAAAAAAACACACCAATTCCAATTTGTGTTGCCTGTATACTCACTGAACCATAGTCAAACTTCTAGTGGTCATCCCCTTAAAGATAACTGAGTCCTTCCCCACCCCCACCCCCACCCCCCTCACTGCCCACCAGAAGTTATCAACTGTGAAGAGCTACACTTCAGCATCTTTATCACAGTTTTTAAGGACTCTCTTCAATAGTTTCCTGTCTGGACTGTTTGTTTTTGCCCGTGGGGGAAGAGGTTGTCACAGAAGCCTTCAANGTCTCTCATTCTCAAATATGGGTCTACAGTCATCTACACCACCACAAAAGAAGCTTCCTTGCCCATAGCAGTCAGCAGTAGCATGGATCATNGACTTCCACGTGGTTTCCATTGGCATCGTGGACCATGGACATGGACATCAGCACAGACTCCTTCAAAGCACGGACCACAGACATCAACAACGTCTCCTGCGAGCCCTAATCATGGCCATCAGCATGGCCTCCAGTGCCAGCAAGGACCATGGAGGTCTTTGGAGGAGGCTTAATATAGAACATGAACCGTTTTTTCATCTTGGATATCTTGTTGTTGCCCAGAGTCAGGGTGATCATTGGGTCGGGCAGTGTATTCAGGGATAGAACCAGCTCCAGCTCCAGGCTGCTGTACATCACTGGCTCCCTGAGCTTGACCATTGATTGTTCTTGCAACCCCAGGGCAGGGCCGAACAGATCTGGTACCGGCTCCATGCCTGGGGGCCAATTGGCCACATGGGTCAAGGGGTAACAACAGCGTGAAGTGGGCCTCATGGTGGCTGCTGTGGGATAGCTTTCTGTANGCTGTGAATATATGTGTTGCCCCCATTGGCTAATAAATAAAGCAGCTTTGGCCTATGGCAAGGCAGCTTAGAGGCAGGAGGGAAATCCAAGCAGAGATACAGAGAGAAGAAGGGCGGAGTCAGGGAGATGCCAGCCCCATCATCCAAGGAGCAACATGTAATGGGACACAGGTAAAGCCACGGAATACGTGGTAATACATAGATTAGTAGAAATGGGTTAAGTTATAAGAGTTAGCTAGCAAGAAGCTTGAGCCATGGGCCATATAGTTTGTAATTAATAAAAGCCTCTGAGTGATTATTTTATAAGCAGCTGTGGGCCTGTGGGTGGGAGAGATTCCTCTGGACTGCGGGTGGCGGGACCAGAGGAACTTCCCACTGCAGGTGGCCCCAGCCTTCCGGCAG
Source organism: Neotoma lepida (assembly GCA_001675575.1). NCBI lineage: Eukaryota > Metazoa > Chordata > Mammalia > Rodentia > Cricetidae > Neotoma > Neotoma lepida. The sequence goes on along the minus strand of LZPO01107975.1, from coordinate 179,600 downwards.
ACTGAAAACATAGTCCTACTCCGCAAGCACCTGCTCCTTTGTCCACAGCAGCCACGATCTCATACCTGTAGCTGTGGCTGCATCTCTAGTTCCGCTTCTAGTTGCCACGCATGCTGCTCCGTTCCACCATCTTTTCTTCCAATTCCGTGAAACCCCCAAGTATTATTTTTAAATGGTAAATCTGAGGTGTTGGATTCACCCAGCATCAACAAAAAATAAAACAAAATGGCAAATCTAAGTGTCTTAGCCTATCCTACAAGGCTCCTTCATGAAGCTCTTACCTGCCTTCCAGACTGGCTTCAGTGTCCGCACATATAAGCTCCAGGCTTACCCTTTGACTCTGTTCCTACTGTGTGTGTGTGTGTGTGTGTGTGTGTGTGTGTGCGCGCGCGCGTGCCTGTGGTGAATGGGCTTGAGTATGCAGAATATTGTGCCCATGCACGCATGTGCGGAGCCTATATCAGGACATTGGATATCTTGCTTTGTTGCTGTCTACTTTATCAACTGAAGACAGGCTTTCTCATGAACTGAACATGAACTGAAACATCGCCATTTTGATTAGGCTGGCTTGCTAGAGAGTNCTTGAGATCCACTTGTATCTGTCCCACAGTGTCTGAGTTACAAACACAGACAGCCACTCTAGCTTTTCATGGGCACTAAGGATTCAATGCAGAGCAAGGGTTCTTACCATCTGAGCCATTTTCCCATGTCCAAATTCTCTGTTTGAAATGGTCATTCTGTAGTATGAAAATTACGCCTTAATAAAGCTTTTAATAAAAAGAGATTACTATCTGGCTGTATTGTCATTGTTCTGTATTTTCAAGGACTACTTCCTCTATATATGTGGCCTTGTGTATGTTTTGTTTTATTTTTCTTTCCAGGTAGCCACAGTTGCGTTAGATATTACTAACTGGATGAACAGCTAGAGACTTGCAGTATCCTGAGGGCACAAGGGCCAGAGAAGAGGCGTCGCCTGGCCCATCTCCCGCTATTCCTGCAGGGGTACTGTCTCTCCTCTTATTGTGAGCGCTTCATCATTCCTCCAAGTTCAGAGGGGGTTGGTACCATGATGGATATTGGGGCTTCTGAGCTTCTAGAGTGAAGACTGCTGAGCAGTGTGGCTCAGGGGGCAGAGTGACTTCCAGTGAGGGAGCCCTGGGAAATATCAGTACCCATACAGCCCTGAGATCAACAGCAAAGAGGCATAATAACTCAAGCTAGCAGAAAAGTTTCACATCCCCTCAGCTGACATTTTCTTCAAGGCAGATGGTTTTGAATTACTGTGAATAGCCTCACATTTGCATAATGACTTTTCCCAGTTTTTTTTTTTTGTTTTGTTTTATTTCTATTACCTCCAGCTAATTGCTTTGGAATAACACTGTTATTTCCAGCAAACCCCTCCTGTTCGGAAATGGTGCAAGCAAACATAAATAACATTTACCCAGGCCAGGAGTCACAAGTGGACCAAAGATGGCAGAACCCAGGCGAGATGAGTGAAGTCGCCATGTCTCGTACCATGGCAGAGGAAACTAGAGAAGTTCAAGCTGCTGCTGAGGGACAGCGTGGGGCTGGAGATAGAAAGTCACGAAGGACAGGGTACTATCTTGGGAAAGCCAGTGATTTTTAATACCATCAGCAGAAAGATTTGCCAGCTTCAGAGATGGAGTCACCTTTGACACAAACCAACAAATATTAGACGTGCTGCTCCTATACCATTTTTGACAGTGCAGGACCAGCCAAAGATTTTTATAAGCTGCCTTAGGGTAGAGATGATTTGAGTTGTAAAACAGTGGGTGCATTGATTGGCTTCTACTTGTGGTAATCCACACCTATTGTTTTGGCTAAACTGTGAATGGGGGCCTAGTAACCGGGTATGAAACAACCCAGTTTGGTGTAGGCCTTTGAAATCTCAAATCCACCCCCAGCAGGGCACACCTCCTCCAACAAGACCACACTTTCTAATCTTTCCCAAACAGTTCCACTAACTAGAAACTAAGCATTCAATCATATGAGCCTATGAGAGTTCATTCTTATTCAAACCACCACACTGTCTTTTTTATTTTATTTTATTTTGAATATAGAGTTGCAGCATCTAACCCAGGCTGACCCAGAACTCACTATGTAATTCAGGCCAGCCTGAGAACGTGCAATGTAGCCCAGGTTGGCTTGGAATTCTCTATCCTCCTGCCTCAGCCTCCGGAATACTAGGATTACAAGTGTACACTACTACATCCGTCTTCTGGGCCTGTCTTTAGAAAGATGTTATTTTTCATCAGCTACCAGAAAGTGGCCTAAAAACTCACTGATTTTAAGCAAATGCATTTCCCAAATGAAAGTGGTGAAAAACAATGTAAGTAATATATAGCTTGTTTTTAGCATGTCACTGAGCCTCCTGTTTCTGTTCTAAATATCTGTTATCAAGGACTGCACCTGAACCTCAGACAAACCAAGGTCAGCGACATCACCCATCCCCTTTGCTCCACAGCACATTAAAGAAAGGGTTGGGATTGTGGGCGGAGTTCAGTTTTGCAGCTTGTAAAATCTTGTGAAGTTCTTGCAATCTGAAGTGAGTAAACGTAAAATACCACCTGATTTGCACTGAAGAAGGTTGTTATGCACTGCCTGCACTTTGGAATATTAGTTATTTTGAAGTGAAGGCAGTCCACACACAGCACTGTCTTGCAGGGTTCCTTTGACCTCTGCCTCTGTAAGTAAAGAACAGAAGTCTCTAATGAAAAGGATGCCCTCCCTGTACCGGGAAGAGGAGGATGTTCTAATCCCTGGATATGGGGAATCAACATTGACACGAGTCTGTGAAACAAACCTACTGAAGTAGCCCTTCCTTCCCTCAGTCTCCCCATCTGTTTTCCAGTCACTTTCCCTAACTTACTGGCCCACACCACATCCATTTTCCTTCATCTTGTCAATCTCCTGAGTTCATCCTCGTGTGTTATACTACATAAGCTCCATCTGCTTCCTGGGGTCTTCATTTCTTCTATGATAAGACCCCCATGAACGTGTAAAAATATTCACAAAAAATAGTTTTTGTTTGGTTGGTTTGGTTTCTATTTTTTGATGTTTGTCTGCTTTAGTCATTGTAATTCTCAGACCTCACACACAGAACCTACCACATAGAGGAAAATCTTCCCCCTTACAACGTAACTCCTAAATTTTCAAACCAACAGTATTAGTACTCTTTTGAATAATCCAAGGATTCTCAAGAGCCACACAAACAAATCAATAGGAAAAAAAGAAATCTCTTGTAGTCTTTCAACTTGTTCTTATTCCTGTCTAGACAGAATAATGGCAAAGCTGTCTTTAACATGATAGCCTCAGGGAGACGGCTCGGTGGCTCAAAGTGTTTGCTGTGCAAACATGAGGACCTGAGTTAGAATCCCCAGAACCATTATTAAAGCCAGATGTGTGACAGAAGCATCTGTAATCCTAGAGGTAGATGGGAGATAGACACAAGACAATCTCTGGAAGCTACTGGGCCATCTAGTCAGGCATATGCAACAGATAACCAAGAGATCCAGTCTTAAACAAAGTAGAAGGTGACAATTGACACCCAAGGTTATCCTCTGACCTTCATACGCAAATTTGCACACACACAGCAGCCCCTTTTAGACTTGAAGATGCCAAAGATGTGCGGCCCTCTAAGACTTTTCAGGATTAAACACATATAGTAGATGTCAGCCATTGCTCAAAGGACGTGAGTGTTTTCTTCTCAGCAGGAAGAATTTTGTTCTCACTGCTCCACTTTAAGTATAACATGACTAGAGATGCATGTGCTGTTACTATAACCCTCCTCCTGTTAGTGATGCTGGTAGCCACTTGGGGGAAATGTAAGCAATACTAAGAAATAATTCTGTATAGACAGAGAGGGAAAGTGTGTGTGTGTCTGTGTGTGTGTGCATGCGTGTGTGTCTGTGTGCATGCGTGTGTGTCTGTGTGTGTCTGTGTGTATGTGTGTGTGTACATGCGTGTGTGTCTGTGTGTGTCTGTGTGTGTGTGCATGCATGTGTGTGTGCATGCGTGTGTATGTATGTGTGTGTGCATGCGTGTGTGTGAGTGTATGTGTGTGTGTGCATGCGTGTGTGT
>LZPO01107975.1:141710-154192 GCA_001675575.1 Neotoma lepida | reverse complement strand
CTTCCTTCCTTCCTTCCTTCCTTCCTTCCTTCCTTCCTGTTATTTTTACAAACATTACTCACATCTTACATTAGTGATAATGGTGCTAAAGAGTATTTATTACACAGTCTCTAAGCAGCAGGTCGAGAACCACCAACCGTATGATGAAACTTGTGGTCCTTTCCTTGCCTCTGGTTCTTGCTGCCTGNTGGTGTCAGCCCACACCTCTGCCTGTGCTTGTGGGCTGGTTTGGTGATCTATTGGATGTCACAGTTCCTNCTGAAAGCTTCAAGGTTATCCTTTAAGGTTATCCAATGAGGATAACCTCAAAAACTTTCTATGTAGAATCCTCACCCAGCAAGAATTCAAGACTCTCAAAGCCCCCCTGTGGGGTCCAGCTCTCTCTTCAGCAACAGACTGAAAAGTCCCAGCAAAGTGGGTTAACACTGGTTAACACCAACATGCACCTTTAGGAACTGGGAGTTTGCAGCCACCATGGCAGACACGAATCCTGTATATACCTTGCTTGGCCACTGTATCCCAGCTGAGTGCTGTTAGGGTGGGGACCGCAGAGAGCTGGCTGTATTGCCAGCAGCTGGCCCTCGGAAGAAAGCACATCACTGTAGACTGCCTAGCTCCTGGATGCACTTGTGCACCCATCTCAGCTCACCTAGGCCGCCCTAGATGGAAAGGAAGAAGCCTTTTGCCACAACCCCTTTTAGGGTTTTACTCACATTAATTTTAAAATATGAAAATGGCTAATGAAATTTCAGATTTCTGTTTTTCTTGAGGGAAAAAAGAACCTGCTAATACAGTCACAGCAGCAATGGATTGGGTCTGAGTAGCCATTGCCCCTTCTATGGAGGTAGTCTCTAGTTGTTCCTCCTGCTACTGCTCCCTCATCTAAATCCTAGCCTATTTCTGGCCTTCNTTGGCATGCTGAGATTGTGACCCAGTTTCCCATAAAGCAAAGTATAACAGAGAATGAGGAAGGGTTAGAATAAAGAGGTGAGGTAGTGAGGCTCAGCTACACCAGCAGCAAAGACGCTTGCACTCATTCATTCAAAGAGGAAAAGCTCATTGCTGAGTCCAATTTATCCCCAGGCTCCTTTTGAAGCTCATAGTTAAGCAAGCTGGCTCAGGGTGGGATGACAGTCACAGAAATCCCAAGACACCCTGCGGCCCCAGACCGGGTGTCTNTCCTTGTCTGCTTTTAGGAGATCGCTTTTCGTAAGGCTTGGCCATAAGCTCTGCTGTCTCATNCCTGCCTGCGCTTCCAGCTGGACAGAATCCGCGAGCTAAAAGCTTGCATCTTCCAGAGAAGAAGGACGTTTGGCTGCCNNCAGCTGGCCAGCCTCACTAGCCTGCTTGCTTTTGGGTAACCAAGTGGGACATTTCATCTGGGTTCCAAGTTTCTTGCCATGTCTGTCTATCACCAGTACCTGCAAGGTTCAAGTTCATGTCTCCACACCCACAACTCTGCCCATTAAAAGGCTCTGGAGACCTGGTGGAGAGAAGAGTCGCTCAAAGGCGAGGACTGTCATGAAGGGGGGGATGTTGAGGTGCAGTTTGTGACATACACTAAGGAAGCAAGAATGACCTCATAAGTACTTCCTGAGAGGCACAAGGTGAAGTCCAAACCCCNCACCCCAGGCTGCACCAGACTCCAGAGGGCTTTGACTTAGAATACAGCCTTCTACACATTGGAGGGACAATGAAGCCTGGACTATTGACACTGCAAGTGACTAGGTTTCCCCAATGACCTGGAGGGCAGCCGGCATGTTCACACTTCACTCAGCTGCAGGACTCTAGNCTGCTATGTGCACGCTCTCATGTTTTCCCAGATTAGTTCTTGGAGACTCTCTACAGACTAGCTCAATTAAGGCTGTTTTCCCCTCAACCTACACCTCAAAGCTTCCTGGAGAAAGAGCAGAGACAATGTAGCAGAACTGTCATGGTATGAATGAGAAATATCTCCCATGTGTTGAATGCTTGGCTCCTAGATAGTGACACTATTTTGGGGAGGTTCTGGAAACTTCAGGCGGTGGGACCTTGCTGGGAGAAGTAGGTCACTTCGGATTGATTCTTGAGACCATATTTTCCTGGGCCCCATCCTGTCACTCTGCCTGCATCCTGGGTGTGTGAGATCAGGGAGGTCATTCACTCCATGCTCCTGCCATCAAGATANGAAGTCACCATGGANGGCCCTCTGAGACGGACAGCCAAGCAAGTCTGTCCTTCCTCCGACTGTTACANCACAGCTTTCGCTACAGCAACAAGAGAAGTAATTAAAACAACAGCAAGCTTTGTGAAAGGACAAACAGCATCAAACCGGCTCTGAGCAAAGGCTCCTCTGGGGAACANAGGTGCAGTCCCGAGAAGGCACANAACCACCGGAGATAGTTCACATCCAAATCTAGACGTTATAGACTGCTGTGCTTGGTGGAGACACTAGTTCATTTCTAGCATTGACTGACTTTTCGTGTGTTTTGAACAAGTCTCCCTGGTTAGACGGACTGTGTAACCCTCATTCGTTTTCCCTTTCCTGACTGCCAGCATAGTGCTGGTACNAAGTTGAGGTGGACCAGCTTCCATGGCTGAGATGAAGCCAGTGTCAGCATTCAGAGCTTTCTGGCAAGAGCCAACCTGTTTCTTCATCCTGGCTGTCACCAACAGCTTCTTTTTAGCTGGTGGCTTCCCCTATTTTCAGTTGTTCATGTCTGGACAACCCAGAAGGGCAGAGGAGCCTGCTGAGGTTGCCAACTGAGGAAGTTACCAGAAATGGGAAGAGGCAGGAGGCCTAACTCAGGGTTGCTTAGGGGGCCAGCACCTGGCTGATCGGGGATTAGCATAGATGTTACCCTGCTAAACCCACAGAGCCTGGTTGTTTATTTAAAAGGTAGGTTTATAGCCATTTAAAGGAGGGAAAAAATGGCCTAGGCGTGTGTGTGTGTGTGTGTGTGTGTGTACACAAGCTCGTGCTCGAGCACCGGGGAGTACAGATCACATTTTTAAGAGAAAGGAACCACCAAAAAACCAATAAAGCTGGGAGAAAAAAAAAGTGTTTGTGACCCCAGGAGCCCTGAGACCCTCTAACATCTACATTCCACAGACAGAGACAATGACCTCAAGCCAGCATGGATGTTTTGGTGGCATTTGTGTTCTATTTGATTTATCTTTTAATGTATTTATTCATTTAGGCCATGACTCATTGCTTCTCAAAAGTCTGTTTTTAGCTATTGCTTCTCATTGGGATTTTTCCACATATCAGATGCTCAACTCTGTGTCTAAGAGGGCAGTGTCTGCCTTCGGGCTGGAAGACTGACCATCTAGTTTTATTAAATCATAAAAGGTTGTTGCAAAAATGTCTTACACTAAATTTGATAAGATTGAGTCACCCTAATGTCTTGAATCCCAACACTTGGGAGGCAGAGACAGGCAGAGACCTTTGAGTTTGAGCCAGCCTGGTCTACAAAGTGAGCTCCACACAAGTCAGGGCTACACAGTGAGACCACATTTCCAAAAGAGTGGGGAAGGGATTGGGATGAGACACGAATCATTTTAAATATGTCATGAAGGATAATTCTGAAGTACCCAGAGGGAGATGAAATCATCCACCTATGTGCTGCGGTCTAATAGTTGAACATTTGATTTTTGACTCTGTCCCCAGGAAGAAATCTAATGGGAATNTGAGCAGAGAGAGAGAGATGATGGAATGCCGACAGAGCTAGAAACGAGGCTGTTACAGCACAGTAAACACTGGAGAAAAGCAGTAGTTCTACAGAATAGAGGAATGCCCCGGACTACAGCTCCAGGGAAGCTGGGGCGGGCAGGCCAGGGGACACAGATTAGGAACATAAACAGAAAAATAATCTCAGTCCAGATTGAACTGAAGACTTAACAACATGACAGACTGCATGGCTGTTGACATGTGACCATTTGTTCTCCATTTTCCCCAAGTTTATAAATGATCTTTACATGNATCATAGGTACATGCATGGGTAAATTCTGNAATGATACACCGGATTGGTAAATTCTGGAAGAGACAAGGTAAATTAGAATTGGTAAAAGTGAAATGGTTGAGCCCATAGTGATGAATGTCATCGTTAAGAAGACTTAGCATCTGCATCCTGACCAGATTGGCTCCTGANATTATACCCTGAGTTAATACCACCTACCATGAAGACCTCACTCTTAAATCTTAACTAGAAATGAGCCTGAGGACAGCTTCTAAAAAGAGGAGACTGCAGTCTTAGAGATCTTCGTTAAATAAGGGAGGAGAGGCTGTGATGTGGAGGAGAAAGAGTCTCAGGAAGTCGGGAAGAGTCGAGAGGCACTGGGGATGCTGGTCGCATTGGGCAGTCCTGAACTATGGGGACTGCCTGGACAACGCAGGGGGTTAGGTACCTCTGGCCTTTTACCACATCCACTCCTGTCCTGAACAAAGGACCAAAGCCATTGATTACCACATGCCAACCTACGCCCTCAGAACTCATTTTTGTCCAGGAAGCAGTGGATCCAATGCCTAAATAAAAGAGGGGGGACTACATCCCCTTCCCCAGGTCTCTTCAACTGCAGGGACATCGAACCCTGGCTTCAAACTGACTCTGATGTCAGAACCACGTACAGTGGGGTAAATGAAATGGGTCTGAGGAAAGAGCAAGGGAAGGAAAGCATGGAGCCAAGAGGCAGAAATGTTAGTGAAAATCAGCCCTCATGTGAGCCTCTTAGTGGGAGCTAGAAAGGTCTGCATCAGAGCAGAGGCAGGAGCCACAGAGCAGACCCTTCACAAGGAGGATAAAGGAAGCCAGTTATGGGTTCCACAACTAACACAGGAAGAAATGTGTTCTTGACCCATCACAGCATTGAGTGTCCATCAGTAAAATGTGAAAGTCTTCAAGCCCAGGATCTCTGCAGACTCTCAGTTAGATGAAAAGCAACTGTTCACAGGGTAGAGATAGTAATCAACCAATAAGCCTTGGTTCTATTTTTAGGTGCGCATCTTTAGGCATCTCCACAACAGCACAGCAACACAGTCTTAAGCANCCAGCCTCTCATGTGAAGAGGGAAAATGCATTGCACTCCTGGGTTTGTTCCTATCCCTTTTCATAAACAGGTTAATTGCTTTGAGAATATCTATACGTGTTTTTTCCCCTTGTATTATGTTCCACACAAAACACTTGAAGAGTAAATAACTGAAAATAGTTTTTTTTGTTTTGTTTTCTAAATTTGGGAGACCCAACACCAGAGTCTAACATGGCAGACTACAAATGCAGGGACCTGAGCTGGGGTTGTAGCTCAGTGATAAAATGTTTATCTGGCATATGAGAGGACGTGGCTTTGATTCCCAATACCACACACAAAACAACAAAATACAGGGCCTTGGAAGAGACAACAGATGTCTTGCTTCTGGAATGTAATGGAAAGGAATCTCTGCACTTTCGCCCTTCAAGCAGAAACCAAGCACATCAGCAAGGATGTGTGGGACAATCTTATTTCTTCATTCTGAGAAGCTTCTGTCAGTTCTGAATGAAGCCTTCCATCACCAGCTCAGATACCCATGACAACAATGTCCCTGAGCACCTTCTGAATGGTAACCCTGGGTACTATCATACAATACATTTTCCTGGCATGATCTTATTTAAACTCACAATATCTTAGTGAGGAGGGTGCTACCTGATTTACAGACAGGAAAACTAAGGTACCACATTGGGGGTTGCATTTTTGCTCACATTTTTGCGATATTTTACAACTAAAATGCCCACCTGCCGTTCTCCAGAGTGCTGATACTTACTTTCTCAGTGAGAGAAAAGAAAGGCAAGCAAACATCTTCTGCCTTGCTGTGAGGTTCCANAGAACATAGGAAGAGCCAGAGACAGATACTGGGCTGATATCATGAAGCCAAGGTTGGATCTAACATTTATTTTTCTGATATTCTCCCATGAGTGGGCTCATCATGTAGTTTTAGTGGCTGGTGTTGAGGATCACATAAGTCCTCTGAGTGGACAGGAAAGAATTGGTCTCTGTGGCTGGTCCCCTCCTCCCTCTGCTTATTCAGCATCTTCTCCCTGTGAGCAGGGAACAGCTGGGCTTAGTGAATTGGAACTCAAGCATGACCATGTGAAGGCGTCGTTAGCGGNGCACTAATGCTCACCGCACATACATCCAGGGTGCCAGTCACCGAGTGAAGGTTAAGTAGAGTCAGTCTAATGCCAGATGATNCATTGTACTGGAACATGGGACATTTTTCTGCCTCAGTCACTTAATATAGCTTCAGTGAAGGGGAACTACATATTGTTTTTGAGTATTTGCAGTGATGCTTTACGTGCAATGTTTACATAAGTAATAAAAATGATCCCTGTCAATACACATATATATGCATATATATATCTATTATATGTAGACAGTGTGTCTTCTAATTATATTGTGTGCAAAGCAAAACAAAAATTGAGCATAGCTTTTGTTACACTAGCACCCAGTGTAAGGCAGCCAGATGCCAAGTTCTTTGACAAACAACAGTGGTAAAGTAATAGTTGCTCACATATTTTGCAAAATCAAGTTTTTGCAGTTTTGAGATTATTTATTTTTCATTGTGTTTTTCTTAAATGAAGACACAATACTATAACAATGGATGGTAGCTTTTAATCTAGGCATACTTGGAAGCCTTGCTGGTGTTTTGCCACCTGCCCTCGTAGGAACACATAGTGAGCAGAGGGGCAGATCTTACGCCATCATGTCACCTCCTTCCTGACACTCACTACCTGTCTTCTCTACATTGTGCTNCAAGGCAAGGTTCTTGACTCAAGCTAAAAAATCTCCNGTGTTCCTTTAAGAGCTGTGAGTGGGGGCGGGCACACNCAGTAAAATGGAGGAGGAANATGGATACGTTTATTTTTCCTGGTAAGAAAATTTCCAGGAACACTTCTCTTCAAAATTAGACAGATCTCATGAAATTTGACTGAGGCCATGCATGTAAAGCTGTTCCCTGTGTTTTGATGCAAGAGGTTTGTGTCTCTCACAGGCTCTCACATTTTCTCAAACACTCCTGCACAGATGCGACCCAGACAGAGACATTCCGTCAGATGTCTAGCCACCCAGATAAAGCTTCCCTGCCTGTCATTTTTCTCACCTACGATCCTAACAGGAGAAAAAGGAACCACACATTCCCTAGGCATCCCTAGACCCTGAAGGATAATGCCTTAAAGAAATAGAAACCCTTACAAAGACGGCACATGATGATTGATCTGTTACTATTTGGAAAGATAGAATGACTGGGCTAGCACGGGACTAAACACATCTTATCTGAGTCCCGATAAGCTAGAAGGCTGGGGTCAGGAAGATACTGGCCCTTAAAACAAGCCCACAATCTAAACTCCTTGCTGACATATTCAAGGAAAAGTGCTGAACACGGCTGAAATGCTTACACATCCATCTGCCATGCTGCTTATGTGAGTGGGTGGAGCGATTGCCAGGATGGACTATTTATTTACGCAATTACTCTCTTTCTGGGCCATGGTTGACCAAAGGGGGCCTAGGATCTACTTGTCTTGTTATATTGGCCTTCTGCTAGATTAAAACAGCTTTTAAAATAAATGATAAAGGCCTCCAGATACTTCTAAACTGTGGCCGTGCATATAAATATTTAGGGGCAGTAATGGCATAAACATAATGTACTTCTGAGTCTTTCACAAATATACTCACAAGCGCTCGGTACACAACAGACTTCTTCAAATAAGACATCATTCTCTGAATCACCGCTGTTTATCAACAAAAAGAGCTGTTGCCTATGGGAGACAATAGGTCGGAGCCTGAAAGAAATAAATTTAAAAAAAAAGAAAAAAGAAATTAGAAAACACTGACTAGTTACTATGCAACAGAAAGACCAAGAAAGCCCTCGATTGGCATGGTTCTCACCCAAGCTGGATTGCCTGAGCTAAATCAGACAAACTAGGAAACAGATCAAGCAGGTTCACCCTGTTGGAGCTGGTGCATGTGTCTTCAAAGTCCAGGCAACCTAGAACCCTGTAATTTTTACCTCAACAGTCTCTGTGTTCTGGAGACCTGAGCTTGGTGTTTTCTGTGGGGCATTAATCACATCAGCCCTAGAAAAGACATGGTGCTCCAAACACACGGAAGCTGTGGAAGAGCTAGGGAGACCTTAAGTTACTGCTAGAGTGCCTCAGGAGAAGTCCAATAGAGCCTTTTCCTTTCAGATCCAGTGCTGTGTTGGCCCCAAGACAAGGAGAGGACACTCATCGTTCAACATGTCATTGTATTCATCTTTACCATGGTGTGGAAAGGAAACTGTTAGAAACCTTCCTTGGGGGAAGAATCGTGTAACTCAACATCAAGTCCATACCAGCAACTTCTTACTTTCAAGTAATCAATAAGAAATTATTTGACCTGAGTGTGACAGCATATGTTATAATCACAGCATCCTGGGAGGTTGAAGCAGGAGGATTCTAGGCTCCAGAATGGAACCTTGTCCCAGAAACAAAATAAAGAGACACAGAAAACAAGCAAACAAGGGACTAGAGATATGGCCCAGCAGTTAAAAGCTCCTACTGTTCTTGGAGAAGACCCAAGCTCGGTTCCCAGCACCCACATCAGCAATCCTAACTGCCTGCAGCTCCATCTCCCAGGGATCTGATGCCTCTGGACTCTGCAGGCACCTGCAGGTCTGCACATACNCACCCTCACACACACATAATCAGAAATAATAGAAATAAAATCTTAAACAAACACTACAAATACAGCATGTGTGGTGGCTCATGCCTGTAATCCCATGCTTGGAAAGTGGAGGCAGCACCCCTTCGAGTTCATGACCAACTTCATATGTATGTAGAGTAAAGCCCAGGTTAGTGGAGGGGTTACACAGTGAGACCCTCTCACAAAACACCTAACCAACCAAACACACACACACACACACACACACACACACACACACACAGGTTTAAAAAGAAATAACCTGACTGAAAGCTGTCAACGTTCTCATTAGAGATATTATATATGGTTCTTTAAGTATTTTCTAGGGACAAGTTCTCNACAGAATTGCTATGGCAGACAACAGAGGACTCTGCATAGGACAAGCTGAAGATCAAGGTGCCAGAAAGCTAGCAAGTTACAAAGGTCAAGAAGCAAGTGGTAAAATCCCATAAAAAAATGTGGTCTTGTTTTCCTATAGTTGTGTTTTTTTTTTAAGTCAAGATGATTTATTCATATTATTTCATTGAACCTAATAGATTCTTTATCCATCTTCACCTTCCAATGACCTTGGTTTTACGATATGATAACTGTGTCAATTACAGTCTCGTTGGATACAAATCAACTCTGGGATAGCCTGCTTGACAATGTGGCAGGAGCCACAGATAAACAGGGACAGTTGAATTATTAGATGCAGAGGGGTTGGGGACTCACACAGAAGTGACAGCCTGCAGGGTGGGGGATAATCTTCCCAGGACCTAGCAGGAAGGGACCAGCTTGGAAAACAACGACAACAGTAACAACAAAGCAAGAACAAGCCTTGTTCTGACCTGGNCTTCTCCCAAGGCATCTCTGCTCTGTTTGGTCCCAACGTCCCCACAGAAACAGCCATGCAGCACTCACAGGCTGTGTGCCTCATAGATGTTCACTATCTCTTTCATCCTCCCAAGAGCCCTGTCAGGCGAGCAATGTTAGTCTCTGCCTTGAAAACTAAAAGTCTGAGAATCAGAGACCGGATGACTCACTCAGTAGGTGAGTGTCTAGGGCACAAGTTGGTGTTTTCAATGCTGTGCCAAGCAGAATATTCGAGTTTTTCTTTCTTCCTCGATTTCTTTGTATCCCCAAGTTTAAACTGCCTTGGTCTTCAAGGCTTCCACTTTTGGGATCTGGTGTTTGCCCCGTACGGAGGAAATACTGACAAATCATTTGAACTTCAGCTTTGCGCTGTCATCTGGGGACCAGCCATCTGTTGTCAGCAGCGATGTTGAGGGTGTCGGGAAGAGGGTGTACTACTCAAGAAATGCATCATTTTCGGGTTCTGCGATATTGCTGACAGGCACTGAAATGCAAGGACATTTGGAAGGGACCAAGGTCTTAGTGGGCCTCTTTGAGGCACAAATGTCTCTGAGTTGTTTCCAGATATCGGCCAGAGAATCCATTTCCTCCCACAGCCTAGAACTTTGAGAACCTTTTCTGTGGTGGCTCCTGAGTGCCTATTTTTATCCCTGTCCAATTATTGATGCGCCGAAAAAAATCTTGTCTTTTTCTGCTAACACTCGTCTTCCGCTATTTATTTTAGGCGGATTTGATGTTGTAAGAAACAAAACTTCNCCTCCACAATGCCCAAGAGGAGCAAAAATAAAGCCCCAGGAGACTTCTCCTAAGAAATCGTGTGGCAGAAGCAAAGAGGAATTCAACCACGTTTCGGAAGTATCCGCAATGTGAAGTTGAGAAGCTCCATGCGTAATATGTCCCTCTTCCCCAAGTCACAGCCCACCCTGGAGGGCTATGCAGCTGGAAGCAGCTTCCAAGCATCCTCATGCCTCAGCCCAGGCAGGAGAGAGTCCAAAGGTGGCTTCCCCGGCTCTGTGCTACCTGCCGCCATCATCAAGTGGGAGTGGGGAGGGAGGTACCAATCACTATACAATTCAGAAAGCTGACTTGGAATCCAACTGCGCTTCTCTTGCTGGGACCTTCCACCCATTCCCCTTTCATGCGAGAACTAAAGGAATGATCCAGGAAGCNAAAGTATCCTTCTCAAGGATCAAGACCTCATACCCTGCAGTTTTGCTTCCTGTTAATTGTGCAACAAGAGGACCTGCATGCGTTTCAAGGGGAAATCAAGATGGAACACTGCCCATAGTTTATTTTTCTAAGGACAAGCTTAGAGAGAATGTGAAAACATCTGACTTCCAGGCTAGAAATCATATTCAGATTGTAGTCAAGAAATGGTAATGTTTCATTGGGTGGCAATTAATTACATTTTGGATTTTTATTTATATTTAGAGTAAGTAATACAGTAACTTGAGTCAAAATTCCACAAAGAGCCTGGCCTGGTGGGATGCAGGNGGATCAAATTCAAAGCCTACTTGGGCTTATGAGTGAGTTCAAGACCAGCATGGATACCTTAGTGAGACCCTGCTGCAAAGGAAAAATGTAGTTTAGTAGTAGAGCTCTTGCCTAGCATGCATGCGGCCCCAGTTTAATACCAGGGCTGGAGGTGGGGGCAGGAGGTACGTATATCTAAAAAGATAGATGGTGGAGTTTCCCATCCTTCCCTGGTCACAGCTACTGTCCTTACGTAGCCTTCAAGAGATGTCTATATTCAAACAAGTGCATATCTTTTTTCTCTTTCTTCATAGGTAACAGTCCTCATGTCCAGCATTTTGCATTTTGACATTTTACAGCACATCTTGGAATCATTTGGATGTAGACATCTGAAAAGCCTTCTCATTTTGTAGTTCTATAGTAAGTAGTTCATTATGTAAATAGGCTATTGCTCTTTGTCATGCTGTCTTCTAACGTTGAACAGTCACTTCCTGTGGTTTGGTTACTTAAATCTNGTCTGACCACTGAGATCATTTGAGATTTTTTTAAACACTTGAGCTAGATTCTCTATACACAGTAGTTTGATAAATACCTCAGTTTGAATGAGAAATGGCCCCCATAGCCTGGGGCATTTGAATGCTTGGTCCCAGGTGGTGGGGCTGTCTAGGTAGATTTAGGGGGTGTGCCCTCATTAAAGGAAGTATGTCACTGGAGGAGGGTGTGATGGCCAATTTTAATTGTCAATTCAACAACATAGAGAATTAACTAAAACTCAAGTGTCTCAGGGTTTCTTTTGCTGTGAAGAGACATCATGGCCACGGCACTTCTTATAAAGGAAAACATCTAATTGGGGTGGCTTACATTTTCAGAGGCTTAGTCCATTATCATCATNGTGGGACATGGTGACATGCAGGCAGACATGGTGCTGGAGAAGGAGCTGAGNGTTCCATATCTTGATCCACAGGCAACAGGAAGTGGTCTGATTGTCACACTGAGCAAAGCTGGAACAAAAGAGACTACAAAGCCTTTCCCCTCAGTAACACATTTCCTCCAACAAAGCCTAATGTACTCCAACAGAGCCATACTTCCTAATAGTACCACTCCCTATGAGCTTATGGGGGCCAATTACATTCAAACTACCACACCAAGCATCTGAGCACACTTGTGAGCCATTTTTCTTGATTAGCTCATCTGAGGTGGGAAGACCCACCCTAAATCTGGGCCATGCCTTCTGGTGGCAGCCACATAAAAGNNNGTGGAAGAAGGAAGATTNTGCTTTTTGCCTGCTTGCTTTCGCTCTCATTGGCAAGTTCATNTACCCTGTTCCTNAGGCATTCTTTCACTGGTGTTAGAACCTATTTCTTGNGGATTCCAACATGGAGCNAAACTGGCNGCTCTCTAGGACTTCCCTGGGACTCCCACACTTGATTGGGACTGCTGAGACACCTAGCCTCGTAGACTGAACAGCTTAC
>LZPO01107975.1:61756-93355 GCA_001675575.1 Neotoma lepida | reverse complement strand
CCAGGATTGGCATTGATGGAGGATGTCTTCAAGGTCTTATTTGCTTATTTGTTATGTTTCAGGGTAGAGCTCTTCATTCCTTTCCCATCCAAAAAAAAAAATAAGTTAGGGCCAGGTGTCACAGAGTTTCTGAGCTCGGATTGGAGCTTATCACCAGTTTTCACTTCTTCCAACAAAAGTAAACACAGACTTGGAGAAAAATAAGTAAAATCAATAGTTTTTAAAACATGAGAAGAAAATCCTTTTCTGGTGTGGGGAAAGGGGAGTCATTTCCTTTTTTGGAGCAATCTGATAGCTCTGAGTTGGAAAAGTTAGGCTCAAGTACAGCCTGGCTTTCACTTAGCTCTGTGACCCTGGACAACTCACCAAGCTGCCCAGCACTGCTCACCTGTGCAATGGCGTTGACTAGCCCCAGTAGCTACACCTCACAGCCTGAGTCTGGTAACTATCAGAGACTTGTTTCCACCTCCTAAAATCCTTTCCTTTCAGGTAACAGGCTAGTGTTCTGAGAGGATGNGGCTTCTCTTTAGAGAGGCCCCTTCTCTCCTCCCCACCCATCCCCCATTTCTGTAAGGCTTTTGCAGAATCGGGCAAGGGAACTAACTCCAGCCTGTCTAGCCCCTCTCCCTTTGGAGAAGACAGAGGGACTTTGAGATCCAGGGCCACCTGCATTAGAGAGCCTTTAAAATTGTAGAGGGTTTTGTTTGCTTATTTTAAAACATTTCCCAAAGCACCAAAAGGAAGACATCCACAGGGATTTCCTTGCCTTGGTGGTCTCATTCAGGTCTCTGTGTTTCTAAAGCCAGACCCTTCTTAACATTTAGGTTTTTTTGGGGGGGGGTGCAGACCAGATTTCCTTGCCAGGAATGACATTTCATACACGTTGCTCGTTTTCCCATTCCTCTTGGTCTGTCTGGAAGGATGGCTGGTGAGCTACTCACACCACCCTCCCCCACCTTTCTTTTCTTCAGGTGTTTCTCTACCTGGCCTTTCTTTATATAAGTGATACTTTAGGGAAACAATTCTGAACGATATTGATTGGACTGAAAGTCTTCAGTTGCAATTCTGTAAGGTCTGGGGTGGCTGTTTGGTTGGGAAGACTCTGGGACGTGCCAAGCTCGGTTTGAGGGATCTGGGAATACTACACTGTCAGGGTCACCTGTCATGTTGCCCCTGTGTGGAAAGAAGGGAGATGCTACAGCTGTGTACTAGCTCTGTGACTGCTCCTTGCGGAGTCGGGGATTCACCAAATCTGACTTCAGACATGGGCTCTCTTCTCAGTTTCTCCGGAACACTCTTCTTGACTGATACAATGTTGCTTCCTTGGGTCACTTGGAATACAGGATAGCTCTCCTACCTTGTCATCACTGTAAGGCTGTTGCAGACAAGTAGTCATTACTTGCTCTGGAGAGCTGAAATTACTGTCTGGAGATGGTCGCATCCTCCTCTTCCAGGTTGCTGAAGGGACATTAGGGTCATCTTCCTCGTTACCCGACTTACGGGTCTCTGGGATAATGTTGAACCTGCCCCCTAGCCTGGATGATGGGAAGAGGGAAATAGTCCAGGTTGCTTTTCGTGATTGTTACTCCTGCCTTCTGCCAGATCCTGCTCCAAGCCAACCTGGCCTGAAGTTTTCTTCCATTTACTCAGTTGCTGGCCAGAAGCACTTCCTGATCAGGGCGTGTCCAGGCTTGGTTTTCAACCTTTTTCTCTCTTTTTCGATTTTGCCTTTGAGACAAAGTCTTGCTATGTTGCCTAGCCTGGCCTCGCTCTCCTGTCTGCCTCCAGAATGCTGAGATTATAGGTGTGCATCATCACATAAGGTTCTTCCCATACCCCTGGGGTTTTAAAAAATAAGCTACAATCTTAAATTGTTTTTCATTGAGCCGAAACTAACAAGCCCAACAGGGAAAATCTGGAAGTTGCTATTTTTTTCTCCCCCTGAATCAAAATCAGTTGTTTTTAGTGTTGAGGATTGAATCCAGGCCTCCATGCATGTGCCACTGAGCTACACTCTAGAGCACCTGCATTCATTTTATTGTCAGAAATCTATGTACTCGGTTCAGAGTATTTGTATTTGCTCATTTCTAGTTATAAAGAGGTTCAGATTTGTGTGTCTTCTACCTGAGGATCAAACTTCCCTCCCTGCTACTGAGGGCTGTGTTCAGGACACTAAATTGAAGGGCTTCTTGGGATAGTTTGCATTTTGATTTACATCAGAACTCCCAGGGGCTGAGGAATAATTCACAGTCCCAAAAGATCAGCTCAGTGCACTCCTAAGGGCAGCTTCCTATAAAGAGAGCGGCTACTTGATTTCTGTCTGTCTAAACAGATCAGTGCTGGCTCTGGTACTTGGCTATGGACCTGCATGTATCTGAGAACAATCAGTGACCAATTGGTCCTCGTACTGTGTTCAGCTGATGTCTTGACAGAGTCAGTTTCCACAGCACCTTTGAACTCACTGCTTTTCCTAGATCTGCCAAGGGAGTTCATTACCAGTAAATAAGAACCACAGCTACTGTTTTATGTGAGACCCACATTAAGTTGCACTTTCTGGTGGAATTCCATGAAAGTCTGATGATCTTTGGCTGATAAGACCATCTTCATCCAGAACCAAATGTCCGCAGTTTCTCCTAGGCCACCTGCAAGCATTGGTTTTTAAAAAAAAATTCTCTCATTTGGAGCTGTTCCTAATAAAAGTAAACACTAAAGGTCCTTTCCTTATTTATCTCATTACAAAATTCAGAATTTGTATTAGCATGATTCTTTTAAATGGGGCTCACATACCTGTGTCCAACATTCACCCCAGAAGTAGCCATGATGATAGATTAGAACTCAACTCTCCCCTTAGTGTCTAACATCCCAAAGCTTTTCCCTCCCATCTCCTGCCCAACTTAAATAACCTCAATATTTAAATGTGATCGAAGATCCATAGCCATAGGATTATGTGTACTTCCAGAATGTCGTAAAAACCCCAAATCAGCTGTTCATCTTTGGTATCTAGTATTAAATTAATTGGCATGGTAAAAGCACCAATGCACATACTACCTTGGACACGGGAGTAGTTACCAAGTATTCTGCCTTTTTACCAGCAGATGGCATGCCTTATTTCTATGCTGGTGACAATGTAAAAGAAAAAAAAAACACCTTACTGCTTTAAATTGCCATACAATTTAAAGTGATTCTGAAAGTACTTGCTCCACACTTCATAGTCAAAAATTTAATACCCTTGTTTTTTTAAAGAGCTCTTACAAATAGCTAAATAAAATCTAAAAATGGTCATAGGGTATGAACATTCATTTTATATACACACAGGTGATTGGTAGAGACAGAGACACATACACACAAAATGACCAGTACACTTCTGAAAAACACACAACCTTTGTATACGAAGAACTATGAGTGAACAAGAAGATACAGTTTTAGCTGCAAACCATGCACCTTTGAATATGGTACTGCACAGTGTTGGCAAAGAGCACAAGCCAAGCGCCTCCTGCTCTGCTGCTGGATACAAATGACCTTTCTGAAATGGGAATTTCAGTAAAAATCAGGTCATAAAAGTACACAAGTGTTTTACTTAGTTACTCCCTACCAGACATTTATCCTACTGGAATAAGCAGAGACATGCACAAAAATTATGTAAAAATGGCTTACTGTCTTATTATCTATATATGTGACAAACTCAGAAAAAACCCTGAAATTCTTGACAGGAGTGAATGGTGTAATTAATGATGGTTAGCCAAGAAGATGCAGTGTTCAGCCCACATTACAAATCATGACAAATTATGTGTCACTGGACACATGATGCTTGTGAGTAAAAGGACAAAGCTCATAAAGGTCATTTACAGTTTGATCTCAATTTAGTACCAAAACACTTTGTCCTTGCAAAACAAACTCAGACTTTAACTTGGGTCATCAGCAGGATATTTGCACCAACATCTTCTCTGTACTTTTTACCTTTTGTGCAGTGATCACATGTTACTTTACAATCTGGAAAAGGCATAAGCATTTTTTAAAAAATGATAACCCTAGCATTTGAGGCATGAATCACTACCTCCTTTGTTTTTCTCATGGAAATGAGATTCAGTAGTAAGTTCTGTGTCTAGGGGAAATAGAGCACGTCTGAGTCAGAGGTTGAAAAGTTCTTCAGACCCTAACCTCAGAAACCTCAAACCCGTGTAATGACACAGCATGAAAAGCCACGATGTCAGTCTGAGTTAAGGAGTTTGAGTAGATACATAGAACAGCCATGACAGAAAAAAATGGACTCTGAGATCTAGGAACCTTGGGACTGGGGCTGGCACTGAGGAGCCCAGGTTCCTGCCCTGGCTGCTTGTCAGTACCTTTTGTACTTGATGTGGGGCATGTCACCAAACTCTCTGGGCTCTGAGTTTCTTCCCAGTGTTGGATGGTTAGTATGGTTTGGAATTTTTATTATTTGTCATTCTGGTACCGTTTCTAGCCATGCATAGTGAGGTGTGACTCCGAAGATGACGGGCCAGTGCCAAGGCAGACAGAGCCTCCTTCCCCATCACACTCTGGGATCCAGTGTGTCTGAGGTCGTATGGTTCCCAGTCATAGTAGTTTTGGCAGATCTGGAACTGGATTTGTAGACCAGGCAGTCTCACATTCACAGAGGTCCACGTGGTGCTGCCTCCAGAGTGCTAGGATAGAAGGAGCACTAGGATCAAAAGCGAGCACCACCTCACCCACTGGCCCAGTCCTTCTTGATTAATAAAACACCAGGACATACGTCCTTGGGAAGGACTGCAGTTGACAGTAAGAAAGGCAGTTTAATTCTCTCTTGAGGATCGCAAGATGAAAGCAGAGAATCACAGAATATGGGCAAGCCTGATGTGTGCTTTCACAGTGGTTTTTTTTTTTCCTTTATAGAGATCAGGCTAATTTGCATCTCATCTTCAGTGGAGGCATTTTAATAATTGAGACTTCAAGGGTAGCAGATTGTCATCCATTGTAGGGTGTCTTAGGGTTTCTATTGCTGTGAAGAGACACCATGACCATGGTAAATCTTATAAAGGAAACATTTAACTGAGATAGCTCACTTACAGTTTCAGAGGTTTAGTCCATTATCATCATGGTGGGACATGGTGGCATGCAAGCGGACATGGTACTGGAGAAGGAGCTGAGAACTCTACATCTTGATCTACAGGCAGCAGGAAGTGAACTAAGTGTCACACTGAGTGTATCTTGAGCATAGGAGACCTTAAAACCCACCCCCACAGTGATACACTTCCTCCAACAGCCATACCTACTCTAACAAAGCCACACCTCCTAATAGTGCCACTCCCTGTGAGCTAATAGGGGCCAATTACATTCAAACTATGCACAGGAGATTTTTTTTTAACCTTAAAGACAAACATTCAGAAATATATTATATAGGAATATCTTATAAACTTCATTTTATCTTGACCCCAATATATGAAATATATGGTAACTCATACATACATAAATTGAGGCAAAGTTTAACTAAACATTAGCAGAATCTATTCCTGCTATCTGTAATGTGTCATGACATTTGCAGTTAATTTTATTTTAGCCTGTTAGAATTACTGTAATTTTGATCCACTAGTTCTGTTCATGCTATGTCAAAGTATTGTGGTACTCATTTTGAAAGACACTGGCATAGAACTTTTGGAAAAGATGTCCAGGATGGAAAGAGAGAGAAAAAATGGGGTCACTATATATTGGGACAACCTATGAATAGTACTTACAAATTTATTTGCAAAGAAATAGAAAGGGAGTGGAAAGACATGGCTTTGGCAGATGAGCGTGTGAGAAGAGATTATGAGGAGGTAGAATAGACCGCAGTGGAGTGCAAGGTCTTGCACCCTGTGTGCCCTGCTCCACAGTAGGAGTGCAAGATCCTGCACCCTGTGTGCCCTGCCCCATGCTTTGGAAGTCTCCAATAGATGTCAGAAAAGGTGTGCCAAATACTTTGAACATGGCAGGCTGCTGGGCATCTGCAGTCACCAAGTGGCTTCTGGATTGCAGCCATGCAGGTAGCTGACCGCGAAGGTACGCCTACCTCCTCCCAGGGCTTTTCCTGCCTGGAGCTGATTTACTTGCTGGTCAGCGTTTGTTCACAGTGACTCATACACTGTGACTGGGATTGAATTGGAAAAGGAAAGTCTAAGATGGACACTCAAAACAAAACTATAACCCCTTAGATCTCAGTTTTTATTTTATTTTTCTATGTGGCTAAAGTTGATGGCGATTTCCTGCATCTGCATGGGTGGTGTATGATTGCTTCCAGAGGCACAATTTCAGAGGCATGGGCATGACTTTTATCTGAAAATATTGGATATATCTTCCTTCTCTTTAGGGTGCTGGGCATCGAACCCAAGGCTTCATGCATGCTAAACAAGAGCTTTACCACCAGTCTGTGGTGATATTTTGTATATGCTCTGGCAAATAAAGCTTGTCTGAAGATCAGAAGGCAGAGCCAGCCACAGAGTTAGTCATAGAGGCCAGGCAGTGGTGGCACACACCTTTAATCCTAGCACTTGGGAAGCAGAAGCAGACTGATCTCTGTGAGTTCAAGGCCACTCTGCACAACATGAAATTAATCCAGTCTAAAAGAGAAACAGAGCCAGGCGGTGATGGCTCACACCTTTAATCCCAGTACTTAGGAGTCACACACCTTCAATCCTAGCACTAGGAAGGTTGAGACAGGAAGTGATACGGCTGGGTGGAGAAAGGAATATGAGGTGGGAGGAGACAGGAGTTCGGCCCCCCTTTTGGCTGAGGACTCAGGGGCATTCAATCTGAGGATTCATGGAGACAAGATTTTTCCTTTTTGGCTGAGGAGTTGGTGAGGTGAGAAGTGGCTATGGCTTATTTCCTCTGATCTTTCAGCATTTACCCTTTATGAAGACCAATTAGGATTTGTGCTACATCAGTCTTCCTCTAACCCCTCATATCTGATCTCTTAAACATTCCTTCTATATTATTTTTGCTTTCCTTTCCGCTTTTGGTTGTTTGTGAGGTTTTGTTGTTGTTGTTGTTGTTGTTGTTTGTTTGTTTAATGTGCACATATTGTCTTTTGTGACATTGCACTTTGATTTGCCTCAATGGGGAAAAAATGCAGTTTTCTTTTGCAGGCTCTTTTGCCTGCGTCTGTTAATTGTGGTGCCAGCTTGGCCACCTCTAAGCATGGCTGGTAGAGCTGAGCAATGGTCACTGGCTCCAGAAGTGGCTGTCAGTCCTTGAGCAGGACTTAGCACTACACCTTTCATCTCTTCAGCAGGATTGACATGGCTTCTGTTGCTCAACTTGAAATAGACAAGAGGCATGGCTTCACAGCCACTGTCCAGGGTCTCTTCCAACAGCTGCACCTAGCCTCTGGGCTCAGGGGTTATTGGAAATCATGAACATTACCCAGGGATGAGTGACCTTTCCTGCTGCTGACCTGCTGTGGTTCTGAAAGACCAGACCCTGTCCTGCATGAGCCACCAGGTCTGTTCTTGTGTCATGCTCAGAAAGTCTGACCAAGCCCAGAATGACTTTCTCCACTGAACGCAAGAAGTGCTCAGAATCCATCTGTCTGGAGATGCCTTATATGGAGAGGTTCTGAGACTATTTTTGTGTTTGAAAGAAGATTACGTTTTTAAAAACAGAGAAAAGAAAGAAAAGCCTAAGGCAGTGGCTATCACATTACTAAGAGGCTTGGATAAAGAAGAAAACACTCTGTCCGGGCCTTCCCACTCTAATTCTGCGTTAAGGTGGCAGCTTGCCATCCATTCGCTGCTTTGGGCTGATCTTCCTCTGTGCCTTGTGCCTTTGGACCAAGAACCCTCAGTGACAGACCCGCCTGCTTCTCCCAGTGCAGCCCTGCAGAGCCTGGGGTGCCTCGCCACATGCTTCTGTAATGGCTGCTTTTTTGTTGTTTCTGGAGCTCAGCCCCAAGTCCTAAATCCTAAAATGCTGACAAGGCAAAGCAAAGGAGACCCTACCCAAGGATAGGCTGGTGGCCCTCCCCACCTTGGCTCTGTGCCCAGCTCAACTGTCTGGAGGGGGCCAAAGGGCGGCAGCAGTGATGGGCTTAATGAGCGGGTTGTTCTGCCCGTATGATCCTGTGATCCTTCTACCTTTCTTTCATAAGAAGTGGCAAACATAAGTTTGAATTAAAACAAAACACACACACAAAATAAACTGGGTCCATTGAGATAGGAAAGGCACCTGCTATCAAGCCTGATGTTCTGAGTTCAATTCCAGGACCACATGGGGGAATGAGAGAACCTATTCCTGTAAGTTGTCCTCTGACCTCCACACATGTGCCATGACCTACTCCCTTCCATAAAATTAATTAACTAATTAATTAATAATTAATAAATAAATTTAGGGGGCTGGAGTGAAGGCTTAGGTTAGGAGCACTGGCTGTTCTACCAAAGGACTCGGTTTGACTCCCAGCACCCGCATGATAGATCATAATTATCTGAACTCCAGTACCAGGGGAACTGATGCCCACTTCTGGCCTCTATAGACAGCAGGCATGCATGTGGTACACAGAGGTACATGCAAGGAAAACATTCCTACGCATTAAAAAAATAAAAGAAAATAATTTTTAATGAAGTTTTAAAATATTATAAATAAAGAGGTAAACTGAGCTTGGTCCAGGCTGTGGAGGGAAAGAATCAGAACTTCTGTGGACCATCTTGTATGGAATACAGTTCACATTGGGACATTTTCTGCTATGCTTTTGTTTTCATTTTTGAGATAGGATCTAGATGCATAGCCCAGGCTGGCCTCAAACTCATGGCAAGTCTCTTGCCTCAGCCTCCTGAAGTGCTGGGATTGTAAGTGTGCACCACTATACCCAGCTACCGATTTTCTTTCTTACTAGATGGGAGGGTAGTGGAAGCATAGAGATTGTGAGTGATTGGAGGACAACTTCTAATTATTCTGATGTCCTAGCTCACCCACCAGAAATAAGGCTTTTCTAAGATGAAGTCCACAGTGGAATGTGGATTGCAGTGGTCATGATGGATTCAAATACTGATACATGATTCCTTGTTATGTCCTTAGAGTGTGTGTATAGTGGCTACAAAGTTACCAGTATTGATAAAGTGTAGAGAAATCTTTACGTGTACCATAGATAATCAGTATGAGTTGTTTGGGATGCCCCCCTCAAAGAAGACATGACAGTTTAGTCTCAAGAATTTCGTTACAAAGGAATAAATACACTGCCCTGTTGAGATGCCAGGTATAAGAGAGTGTTTAGTGAAATGNAGGACGAAANCAAGCACTTCCTTTTTAGGAGAGGGGTGGGCCAGCACACTGATGTCTTGCTCGAACACTCTGCACCAAAGCTAGCCTTTCAATGACCAATGCAAAGTTGCCTTTACCATGGCAACTGGATGATGTCATTACACCACCTGAGGACCTGCTGGCTTGCCACCAGACAGAACGGTCCCAGCTCCCGTTCTTCAACTCATTTGTCTTTTGGAAACATCTCCCACTTGGCTTCCCCTGGGAACCATGCTGCAGAAGTTTCTTTCTGAACCTCCTCAGTGTGTCCTCAAGCTACTGTAACAAAATGTCACAAACCAGGTGGCTTACAAGAACAGGAAGTTCTTCTCTCGGGTTATTGGTGAGGCAGGTTTCTTCAGGGCTCTAAGGGAGACGGCCCTGGCCTCCTCTTTCTTATAGGCAGTCTCGTTGTCTCTTTAGTTGTATGACAATCCCTCTGGTGCCTGCCTCCGATGTCACATGCCATCTTCTCCCTGGGTCTGCCTGTTCTTATTTTTTAAAGATTTATTTTTATTTATATGTGTATGCGTGTGTCTGTGTTAGTGAATATCCTGGTGTGTGGGTGTCTGTGGAGTCCAGAAGAGGATGCAAGATCTGGAGCTGGAGTAGGCAGGTGTAAGCCACCCAGTGTGGGTGCTGGGAACTGAACTTGGATCCCCTGGAAGAGCAAGAAGCTATCTCAGTCACAGAGCCATCTCCCAAGTCCTCTACTGTCCCTTCACGTAAGCACACCAGCCATTGGATTAAGGCTCCCCCTAATCTTGCACGATCTCCTACCTTAAGCAGGTCATACGTTGAGGGTCTAGGCCAGTCAGTTCAGTGCCCTTTCCTTCTGTGACCTTCTCTTGAGTCTGCTGTAGATCACAAAACCCAGTAAATGACTCAGCTCAACAGGACTCCTGACTAAAGAAGCAGAGAAGAGGGCGTGACTTGAGCTCAGTGTTGAGCTGTGAGGAGTGGGGGGGTCTTCCTGTCATGAAGTCCTTGAACTTCATATACTTTGGCTGAGTGGGTTCTACTCTGGGCTGCTCCAAGCCTTCACCCTGGCTTGTCATTTTATAATCAGATTCTAAACTGAGTTTCTTGCAGCTGAGGCAGCTAGATAAAAGAGTTTCTGATACACTGAGTGTTAGGCTTGGGTCTTTCACATCGAGGGTTTGTGGATGCTAGGGGGAGTTTAAGCTACGGGGTGCTTAGAGAGGTGGTCTGGACCCTAGCTAGGCTCTGTGAGAGAGGTGCTAGAATGGATCTCTTCTTCTGGGTCGGACACAGACCTCTCTCTTCTCAGCTATGGGAGCTGCCGGAGACTGTTGATACTTGTGTGTGGTGCTGAAGGGCCTGTCCCTGCCTATCTCTGGTGTTTCCTGTGAATTATATTGTTGGGGTGAAAGTCACTCTCTGTACAGCTGTGGGGGGACACTGTTTGGCATCAACTCCCTTCTCAGTTCAATTTATTAGTGTTTTTTGAGAATTACTCTTGTGCCAATTTAGCCCTCCGTTTGTTGCAGGGAGTGACATCGGCCTCTAAAGAAAGTCATAGAAACCCCAGTGGGGAGTGTTTACNAACCCAGTATGAAATTATAGAAAGGTCTCAGGGAGTTGGGCTCTCTTGTATCAACTTCTGTATTTCTTTGTTGAAAGGAAATACTAATCATTGGAGGAGCACAAAGAGAATGATATTAAACACGGAATGATTTTAATCTTTGGCATCCGTCCACATACTTTTTTTTTTTTAAAGCCCTGTTTCCATTGTCATGCACCTGTCATGACTCTAAATGAGGTCTTTCTCTCTCTTGATAGATAGTGGTCTTAAAAGCTTGCTGGTTTTCATTAGCGATGTGGCATGCTAATGTGCTGTCATTCTGATAGAACATAATACACGAATCAGTGTAATTATCCAGTGTTTGCATAATCAGTAAGATTTTGAAGGGAAGTGTTGCACAACTCAGAAATGGCCTCATATCACCTGACAATATTCCATTCAGACTCCAGGCATCTCATCTCTGAGGAGCAGGGGAGTACCAGTGATGGCTGCAGGCAGTGATGGTTCGAAATTACGTGATCCTGAATCATTCGATAATTTAGTGGATTCCTGGTGCTACCCTCAGAGTCCTGTTCTAGATCATGGATCATATCCATCCCTATTGTTTCAGAAATGTCATGGATTTATTATGCATGAGGTGTACTGTTCCTCCTGGGTCCAGTGCTGACCCACAAAACACAGCCACTATGCTCTATTCAGGAGTCTAGGGAGACCTGGAAATGGAGGCCGTAGGGGAGGAGTCCGCAGAACACCTGAAATTGGATAAAGATTCAAGGAACCAAACAGTCACCAGGAAGAGCCACCCGCCCTAAATTCATACTCTTCTCTCTGAGTCTCTCACTGGAGGGTAGTTTGTTCATTTGAACTATGGGAGCTTCCTGATGTCAGTTGTGAAGGGGGAGGACTGAATTTTTCATTAGCTCATTTAAATCAATTTCTTTCAGCCCAGCATGATAACCGAGTCAGGGATCCAAATAGTGCCCCAGGGCTGGAGCTTACAGCCACCTGGCTCACCTAATTTGAAGTAGATTGCCTTTTTCATTAAATCTAAAAATAATTTCAAGCAGGCCGTCTTTCTAGGGATTTCTGGGAGGGGATCATATCCCNGGGAAGAGGTTTTGTCTTTCTCAGACAGTGCTGGTGCTGTGCCATTTTGGTCGTCTCTTTGCTTCGTGAAGCGATCAGACTTCGTGGGTGCTTTGAGGCGCTTTGTCATGTTTTGGACTTGTCTCAATATGCAGCCCAGAATGGCCTGTGGCTCCCAATCCTCCTACCTGCCTCAGCCCCTCTAGGACTGGGATTAGAAGCCTATGCCACCANCCTCAGCTCTGTGATCTTTATTTTCTCATGTGTAGCTCAGGCTGGTCTGGAACTCACTATGGAGCCAAAGATAATTTTGAACTCCTGGTAGTCCCCCACCCAGCCCCAACACCTCTATTTCTNGATTACAGATGTGTGCCACTCTATCAAGTTGATTGGTGCTGAGAATCAAAGCCAGGGCATATTAATCNAGTGCTGTAACTGAGCTGTGTCCTCAGCCTTGATTGCTGAGAGCTAGAACAAAACTTAGTGACTTTGACCAAGTACTCACAAGGTGTGGGTGTGTGGGACTGAGGAACCTGAGGCGCGACAGGTCCAAGGTCACACANTCAAGTAGTAGCAGAGATGAGGTTCAGGCTCTGGAGATCTCCATTCTAAAGGCCCTTAGATACCTCTGGTATCTTTAATGGGGAACTCGAAATCCCAACNCTGGGAGGTCAAGGCAGGAGGATTGAGGATTGCTGCAAGTTCAAGGCCAGCCTGGGCTACCTACAGTTTGAGTCCCTGTCCCAAGTTTCCAGATTTTTTTTAACGATTTATTTATTTATTTATTATAATTTAATTTTTTTATTAAAACATTTGATGTACAACTGCAGGAGAGATAATATACAGATAGTTTGAACATAAATAGAGGTACAAATTTTTATCCTAATAGTGAAATGTTTCACTAAAGCTTACCCAGTGACTGGGCAAAACCNAAACTTATTTTATGCTACAGTCATCCTAGGGTCCTTCCTGCTAGGTAGCCTCCCTGGATCTGTGGGTTGTAGAGTGATTGTCCTTTGGTTTATATCTAGTATCCATCTATTAGTGAGTACATACCATATTTATTTTTATTTTATGTGTATTGGTATTTTGCCTCTATGTGTGTCTGGGTGAAGGTGTCAAATCCCCTGGAGCTGGATTTCCAGTTGTGAGCTGCCATGGAGGTGTTGGTAATTGAACCTGGGTCCTCTGGAAAAGCAGACAGTGCTCTTAACTGCAGAGCCATCTCTCCAGCCCCCAGTATTATTTTTGGTAAGAAAGCTACACTGGAAGGTCTGGCTTTGTCAGTGAGCTAACATCTCAAAGCTCACCTATGCCCCATTCTCTGTGCTCCAGAGACCATTCTTCCAAGAAATAGGACTTCNGGTGTGAGCCATTTTCATCAGTTACCAAAAGGGCAATGGTTGGAGGATAATGGTTGGGAAAGACCTATAAGCTCTTGACAAGACCCTGAAGCCCAGGCTGAGGCTGGCAGAGGACACTGCTGGCTGTGCTCTCCCTGTCATCTAGACGACTGTCTGTCCCTGTCCATTCTTTCCTTCTACCACAGGTGGAAGACTAGTGGCATGGTCTAGGGGGCAGGTGGGGAGGGAGGCCTTAAAAATCATGTCAGAGAAGAAAGNTGGGGAACTACTCCATGGAATGGAGTTGGTGCATTGCCTGGGAAGCCTATTGATGGCAGGATGCCCCAGACGAGGCCCCTGCTTACTGTCCTCTCTGACAGAGTCATGTGCTGGAGACAAAGCCTCGAACCAGCTCCAGTGAGAAGTTAGCATGAGACTCCACTGGTGTCTGCAGAGTAGAGTTCAACTTTGATCTCCAAAACTCCCTTTCCTTACAGAGGAAGGTCCCAAATTAGAGGACCCTAAAGTTTCCTAAATGAAAGACCAATTGGNTATAAAGGTGTTTACCCTATTTATAAAGACTCCCCATTAATTCACTATAAACTGTAGAGTAGTAACAAGGAAAATGAAGATTTTAAAATGGGAATCTTATTCAAATATGTATTTCATAAAACTCCTTAGATCATTGAAAACTCTTTAGAACTTCATCCCATGCAATTTCCCCTTTCAGTCCGAGGCTACATGACACTCAAAAATTCTTGCTCCTCCTTGTCTCCTAAGGGCTTAAGGGACAGTTCTCAAGCCCTGTGTTCATGGAGACCCATCGGGACCACACAGGGAGGGAGGGAGGTCATTGTTAATCATGTCTAAGGTGTTACCCTGCTAGTTTTGAATTTTCTTTTAAAATTAATAGCAGAGAGCCTAGGATAGCTCAAGGATGTATCCAAATCACGTGGCAGGGCAGAGGGGCCGATAGCAATGCAAGGATATGGATTCTCTGTGTCTCAGCACGGGAGCCAGGAGTCTGCATTTGTAACAGGCTCACCAGATTATTCTCACCACCAGGGGACTTTTCTGCTTTATGTCCTAAGCATCACTGTTGCTTCATACTGCTTGGATGCCGAGGATGCACCTGTTAGCTGCTGAGCTGGGAATAAAAAGAAAAGGCAAGTAGGAGGATTTGTGGCAACAGAGAAAAAGATTCTGAGANGAACACCTAACAGGTGGTGTGCCTAGGTCGAGCCATAGGGAGAGGACTCCTGGCCCACCCGTCTGTCTGTCTCCAAATGGGAACATTTAGAACCAGAGAGTCTTTCCCTTGTTCTAATTTAGCTAGGAACTCTTTCTCCAGGAGCTTTCCTGCTCCTTTCTGGTTTCTCACAGCCTGTTTTCTTCCTTCTCGTGGGCTCCCACACACTATGTGTGATTATCTGATTATTGCATCATCCCTTACAGGGACAGAGGCTGTGTCTTGTTTATCACCAGCACTCACCTCAGTGCCTGGCACTTAGTAGATGCTCATTACACTTTGTCTTTTGGTTGAATGCTCTGGCATTCCCAGCACTTTTTTTTTTTTTATCGTTGTTGTTGTTCTCTCTAGACTTCACAAAGCTACAAGGTTGAGATTATGGTAAACTGTTGAAGCCCTGAGTGTCACTGTCCCTTCAAAGTAACTCGGAAAGAAATGTTCAGGTTTTGACCAACCAATTTCCCCCATCTTGGAAAAAAACATACATTAGTTAAGCCTGTTGAGAGCTTGGAGGGGTGGCATGCAAACATCTCAGATTTCCCCTTTTCCAAAATAGTCATTTGTTTTTGTAGCGGACTCTTGGTGTCTGTTTAGAGAGCCCTGAATTTTACAGGAAGTGGTTGGCGATTAGTTGGCTTTGTTGGCAAAACTGTTATATATCATTGGGATTCTGGTCCAGAGACCTAAGATTGAAGACCCTGGTTTTCCAGCTAGATTGCTCTAAGCCTCCAGGGAGCTGTCCACAGAGAGTCTTCTGGTTCAGTGGGGGCTGCCTGGGGCCTCCTCTGGACTTTAATTGGAGCCACGGAGGCAGTGGGATGATTGCTTGGAATAGAAAACAGGGTGGGGGATGGTTTCTTTGCCTCTGTGTTCCATGCACGTAGATGGAGAAGAGAGTGAGGCAAGATGATTCAAGTACAAACTGAAATGTATCCCTCGAAGAAGCAGCTGACCTTTCGAGTTTAGCTTTTCTTCCTAAATATTGATGTAACCACTTAATCCTACTAAATGTTAAGTTTGTAGAGTTGGTTTCGGGTTTGGCTATGTGTGTGGGGGTATTGGTGTCTCTCTCGTCTTGCACTTTCCACAGTAAGAGCTGGATCTAGGCCATTCTACAGCTTTTACTTACCTAGCTTTTCAACCAGTCTCTTGAAATTGAGCTGAAATTAATCCCACTTAGTTTTGCCCAAAATGGATGCTGATTTGGTGTCGATATAAACAGCCTGTCTTGTGTAGGACAACATCATGGTTACCAGGACTCTTTTTGCTTTTGTTGTTATTATATATTAGTTACTGACGCAAGAGTCATTCAAAATTTTTACATCGTTATTACTCAAAACAATTTTCAGTTTGTTCTCGTTTGGTCTAACCTTTTCTCTGGTGATAGTTTGTGTTTTATCCTAAGTGTCACCAACTGGTTCTAAGCGGACTTGGCCACAAACCTTGTAGAATGGCCATGTCCTGCCTGCTTACCAGTGAGAGGTAACCAAGCCCAGAGAAAAGCANACACAGGGCGACTTTATCCCTTTAGCTATCTCTGTGGTAATAACATGGCATCAAAACTCTGTGAGTCTTAACTGTGTGACAGTTGGCACTGGGTTAGGTCACNTGTGGATTGGTGCTTGGTAGAACAGACAGGTCTCTGTGAAGAAAGTGCTGAGTTAATGCAGGGAAGCCATTGACCAGAGAAACTAAGTGAAGAAATAAAGCCCAGAAAATGTGGCTCCCCACTGTGTGAAAACTTCCCTTTGTGGAGAAGTGATGGACCTGATCAAAGATGGCCAGTGACTGCTCCTGGGTAAGTGGCCACACCCCCCTACAGCTACTGCTTCATCGGTGGCATCTTAGCTGTTCACAGTGGGTATTCATAGAGAAGTTTTAAGAGTTTCAAGGGAACTTCTTAGCTGTGAGGCTGAGATAAACATGATATCAAACTGGCAGTGATGAATGAGTGAGACGCAGGATTTCTGTCTCTGTGGCTTTTATAAGTCCCTCCTCACTTTGTGATTTATTATTATTATTTTTTTAGATAATAAATAACTACCAGTATATGATTGTGTAATTGACCACTTTCGACACTTCAGATAGACTCTTTTTTAAAATCTTGTTTTTGAGTAAATTTAAACTTATGAGACAGTTGCAAAGACAATGCAGATTTGGTATTCTCAACTATCTCCTTTGCCCCCTGTAGCAATTGGCCTTGCCATGCTGCTTTTTGTTAAAACAAAGACATTGATGTTCATAGAATGGTATTAATGAAAGTACAGATTTCCCCAGCTTTGCCCATGAAATTTTCTTAGGCCATTGCAGGGTCCCACATGTCACTGAGATGATTTCTTAAAGGTATAAATCAGACAGTGTGTGTCAATTGCCCTATGGCCGAGTGTTGTATCTACATAAAGAAGACCTGGTTTTCCTCTGGGAGTGAAGGCAATGATGAATGATGCAATTGGTCGCTTGATTCTGGAAACAGTGTTCCTTCTGCTACAAACCCAAGACTATGACCCTGTTTCTTTNCTTCCTTACCCTGGAGCCTTATGCTGGCCAGTAGCAGGTCTGTGAAGGAACAGTTTCTAACTTTAGTGTACAAATAACATTTTGAGTGAGGATAGCATCCACCATACAGCTAAGCCCTAGGAGGTGGGTTGAGCTCAGTGCTCTACCCCCACCCCACCCCACCGCAGTGCCCACTTGCTGATCTTGCTCGAACAGGAAGTGGTAACATGGTTCCATCCAGGGAACCACAAGGAAACCAAGGCCGTCCAAAGTCTGAGAAGAAAGCTTGTCTAAGGCCCCAGGAGTGAATGTAAGAAAGCAAAACACAGTCAGGAAATGGCACTGTGGATATGTCTGGTGTCTGGTTCTGTGAATTCTGACCAGACATATAGCCAAAGATTTGCTGAGCTGCCTCGTATTTGCTCTCTATCTGTGTTTGCTGAGTCTTTTTGCACAGATTTGTCTTTCTTTCCTTGCCATTTACAAACATGAGGCAACATGTTAGCTGTGCTCTGTTACCTAGCAACAGGCTCTGTTCCTTGCCTGACCAGTGTTCTCACAGAAGAGCCTNCGAGTGAGGGTATGGATGTGCCAAGCCCATGTCAGCCTCCTGGTAGGAAACTGTTTCACAGATATTCAGGGGTCACACTGAACTTGATTAGAATCATTTACCAAATCAGGTACAGGTATGAGGTCTTTTCATTGGCCAAAGTTTACAGCTAGTTTGTTAGACAGTCGTAAGTTTTCAGTGTCTGTGGATACTAATTTTTGTGATCATCTTACCCGAAGTGAATCAACCACAAGTAGACCTGAGGCCTAGACTCACGTGGGGATTATTTATAATGACCGTGGAAGAGTTCTGGTGGGACCACACACAGCTGAGTGTTCCCTGGCTGATGGTGGCAGATAAAATGCTGGGCTCTCCTTCCTCTTCTCTGTGTTTGCTCCATCTTCTGTTGGCCTTTGGTCATGGAGAGAAAGGGAATCCCCTCCCCTTTGCTTGGGGACCGCTGGGCTTTGAATAACAACAAAGAATGGAAAAGATGGGAAGGGCTCCATTCTGAGCTGGGGTCCTTGTGCCCAGCACTTTCAAGAAACACTCTGCTCTCCCATCGCCTCACACTACGGTTTTGTTTTGTTTTTATGGTGCCCAATAAAACAACAGGGAAAAATAACAATACCTTTCCCACAGAAGCTGACAAGATGACCTTCAATACATGCTTTTCAACAGTAATAAATAACCTAGCCTGGTGGCTCACTCCTGTGGTCTCATCCTGGGCTACAGAGTGAGAATCTGTCTCAAAAACCAACAAATGCCCCATAATATCTCAATTTAAAAAAAAAAAAACTTGAAAAATGAAAAGATTTCTAACCATAGTCTGCAGGTTAGAACTTGTATATAGTTCAATAATATGTTTAAAAACCACTCGTACATTGAGAAAAAAGCACAAACAAAATCCTGTTTGTGTAGAATTTTTGTTACCTTTTCATTTTGTTTCTAACTTTGGAGAATTCAATTGCTGCATTTCTGTATCCTGTCCCCAGCCCCCTCTCACCCCTCTGTCAACTCGCAAGTGTAGTACACACCATCAGGTTTCTAGAAATATGTATATGAAGTGTTTTCATAACCAAAGGGAACATGATTTAGACCCAGGGGACTGGGATGGTCCCAGTGCCCACGTACAATGCCACCCACGCTGAGGGGCTTTTCTCCAAGGGGAAGTTAACCTGACATATTTTTGGACCAATGGAGTGTTTTGGTTTTGGTCCTTTTCCAGTGTGCTGTTAACAACTTCATCTGTTTATAAACAGACACAGAGGTAGTGTCTCCACACGAAGAAGGGAGATTTGACAAGTCGTAGTTAATTTGGTCAGTACAGATGGCCACGAGCAGGGGAGAGTTGGAGCGAGATGTTGGAAGAAGGAAGCTTATCATTCGGCTGCATGCAGCACCCTGCCCAGCTGAGCTCATGAACTTTGTCAACAAGGGTTTCCCTGAGTAAACAAGAGGTCTCCAGCCAGATGGTGAAGAGCTAGGGAGGAGACCTCTGGCCTTGGCAATCAGCGCCGCTCTGTGAGACCTGGCTTAGGTGCTGCTGTGTGTTCTCCGGGGCCCCTCCTCCCCTAGATGTGCTAGTCCTGAGACTGCACTGGTACTGAGCCGTCTGTCTCATTCATTCCTCTTTTGAGAGACCTTCCCTGTGCTGCGAACAAGCCATCAACTAAGTCCTGCCCATGGCTGTGCTTCTCTTAAGTGTCTTCTAAGCTAGGTGTCCTTTGTGTGGGAAGTTTTGTCTGAGAAATCCATGATGTATTTGTCAGGGATCCCTGGAGAGACAGAACCGATCAGGGATGTGAATACACATATATACAGTTGTGAAAATACTTTTGTAATGTGAGAGGGGATTTACTAGGGAAATTGGCTAACGTGATGGTGAAGGATAAGTAGTTCCACAAGCTAGAGACACTGGGATGACTATGGGTTAGTCTAGATCTGAAGACTTCGGAATTAGAGAATCTAACACAATATAGCTCTCATTCCAAGGCAGAAAGTTTAAGAACCTAGGAGACATTGGTGCTGTCCTAGAGTTCAAAAGGTCAGAAAAAGATTGGAAAAATAGCTCAGTGGTTAAGATTACTGGCTGCTATTCTAAAGGACCTGAGCTCGATTCCCAGTATCTACATGGAGGTTCACATCTTTTTGTNACTTCAATGTTAGGGGATCTGATATCTTCTAGGGCAGTGGTTCTCAACTTTCCTAATGCTGTGACCCTTTAATACAGTTCCTCATGTTGTAGTGACTTTCAACCATAAAATTATTCTTGTTGCTACTTCATAACTGTAATTTTGCTACTGTTATGAGTCGCAATGTCCAAATATTTTTGGAGCTAGAGGTTAGCCAAAGGGGTCATGACCCACAGATTGAGAACCACTGCTCCAGGGGATCCAACACCTGCTTTCTTTGGGCACTAAGAATGCATGTGGTGTACAGATACATATGCAGGTAAAATATCCATGTACATAGAATTAAAAAAATGAATAAAAAGAAAAAAGAAAAAAGAAAACCAGGGCAGAAGAAGAGTGTCCCANATCCAGGATTCAAAGAACAGATTCACCTTTTCTCTGGCTTGTTCTGTGGAGACCCTGGCTGACAGGATGGTGCCTCCCACGCTGAGGGAAGGTCTCCCCACCCAGTCCACTAACACACATAGCAGCCTCTTTAGGAAGCCCCCAGAGGCTCCATTCCTCCCGATAGTCCTTAACCCAGTCAAGTCCCCACTTTAAGTTAACTGTCACACAGGTGTGTCCCACAGTTTGGGAATGTCAGCCATGTGCTGAAAAGAGCCGGTTATTCTAGAGTAGAGACAGGACAAGTAGATTGGATATTTTCATGAAGAGAGTATTAGCTCCTCAAGGAAGCCAGAACATTCTGGTGACTGGAAGCGTATCCTCACCATGTCCTCTTTTTAGTGTATCCCGTCACCAGCTCAGGGCTTGACTGTGTAGTGACATGTACTATTTTCTAAATAGTTTATATACACCATCTGACCTCACAGACTTCCTTGTTAAACTCCTCAAGTGTCATAATCCCATAGCTTTTTTTAAAAAAAGATTTATTTATTATGTATANAGAAGAGGGTGCCAGATCTCATTACAGATGGTTGTGAGCCACCATGTGGGTGCTGGGAATTGAACTCAGGACCTCTGGAAAAACAGTCAATGCTCTTAACCTCTGAGCCACCTCTCCAGCCCANTTCCGTAGCTTTTTNTTTGTTTGTTTCGTGCTTTGCTTCTAGGAGCTTCCAAGATGGTGAAATAGCTTAGGCCAAAAAGCTTGAGTTTAGTCCACAGAATTAAAGACCCATTGGAGNTGCTTGAGCTGGGGAATAACTTAATGGCAATGATTGAGAATGTGACTTGGTGAGGCTGTGGTTTGGTGTGTTCTTGTCCTGAGAACATATCTGGTAGTTATACTAAAAACAAACATATGTGATGAAATATATGAAAGCCAGTAAACAGGGCAGGGCGTTTGTCTGTAAAAGGTGCTCTCCTTGGTAAAATCCTGCAGCCATCACNTCAGGCGCATAGAGCCTCATTCCGGGCCTCTCCACNTNACATTCCCAACAGCAGCATTTGGAATGACTGCAATATTCTGACCTACCCACAGTGGTTGCTTAGAAATGTTTTATGAAGCACTGTGTTCACTTTTCCTACCGCCTTTGAGTGGCCATCAGTAGCAAACTTTATGTTCAGTGTTCAAGAGGTCGCTGAAGGGTTTCATCTTGAACTCGTGTCTGGCCCTGTGAGGTTTCTGCCTCAACATTTTCATCCCTTGCTTTTCCCTTCCTCAGTTTCTGCAACACTGACTTTTCTTCATCCCTTGCTTAACACCAAAGGCAGCAGGGGAGTCCCGAGAAGCGTGGCAGACCCTGCCTGTGACACACACTGGTCTGCTCTTCAGCCTCAGCTCCTTATGTGCCAACGTTCTTCAACCTTCTCTTGAAAAAGAGAAAACAGAGTTTTTCTGACTCAATGATGCATTGATTGTGGTCCAAAAGGCCTCAGTCAAAGGAGGCAACAAATTTCTAAATCTTATCCTCTTAAAAAAAAAAAAGGCAAACAAACAAGTCCTCTGAATCTGTAACTTGCAACTGGAATGGCAGGGTGCATAATGGAGCCATTGGACACTGGTTGGCACTAATAACATAACCCTGGGCACCGGGAACTGGAGTGGGGAAGGGCTCAGTGGTTAAGAGCACTTGTTCTTACAGAGGACCTGCTTCAGTTCCCAGCACCCACTTGGTGGCTCACAGCCATCCTTGACTCCATTTCTAAGGGATCTTGGGACCTCTTCTGACTTCCAAGGTCCCAGGCACACATGTCATATACATGTGTGCATGCAGGAAAAACACTTAACACATATGATAAAGAAATCTTTTTTTTTTCTTTCAAACGAAGATAAATAGAGATGTTTAGGGACAGTAGAAAAACAAGCTGTTGACTTTTGATCCTGAAGAGGCTTTTAAGTCTCAGGGGTGTTGGTGATAACTCACATCTGTTTGGTACAGTGGGGGTTTTGTAGGTTAGCCTATTTAAGTCCCACCTTCTGCATAGGTAAGAATCTCCAGTATTCCTGTTTCAATACAAAGAAACCAAGAACCAGTAGGATTTAGGGACTCATGTATGATTCTGAATTTCATTAATTTNGGTGCACAGTATGGGTGCAGCACTTTCTCTGATACACACAGAAACACAGGCAATACCCTAGGACCCCACAGCTCCAGCTGAGTGTCAAAGTATGAAAGGGACTCTCAGAGCAGGCAGTCCAAACTTCGGTCCCATGTTCCTCAAGCGTTTTTCAGATGAGAACACAAGCCTANGGGACCTCATAAGTCACAAGTCAAAGCAGCATGCTGTGGGGTAGACCTCGGGCTTTTCTTACCANACCATTGCTGGTTTATTTGTAGAAGGGAATAGATTTGGAATCAGCACCCCCAGAATCATCCAATGGGTTGGGACCAGCGCTTAGCCAGGCCTTTGTGAATTTGTGTTAAACAGGTGGGTGGATGGTTGCCTGACTTTAATTGAAACTGTATGCAAAGCAACACATTTTCTTTTCTTTGTCTTAACCCACTTTCCTACCCAAAGATGTTGTTTTCACTCAGTTTGGAAAGCCCAGCTTAGACAGTCCACTGACAGGTTCTCTGAGTCTGTGAAGGGCCAGTGGTGGTGCACTGAGCTGCTTTCCTATCGTGTTGTGGATTAATCAAAGGCTTTGTTGTTGCTGTTAAACACAAACCCCCAATTTACTGTTGCCCCTGTTGTTTTTATAAACTTATTTGGAATGCAAATAGCAGCAAGGCACAGGTCAGCAGCTGTAGTTGTGGGTGCCGTGTGGGAGCCAAGGATGAAAATAGAATGCTGAGGACAGCCAGCTGAGGTCTGGGGAGGATGCTCTTCACTACAGGGGAGGGCGTGGCTTTCTCTGGGCAAGTGGGCAGCAGAACTAAGAGAAATTACTGATCCCAGCCCCTGAGAATAGAGACATGACTAGCTCACTTCACCTTCCTGATAGGATTCATAGCCACACCCTAATGAGTGCGGCAAAAGCAATTCCCAGCCTTCCTGTAATTGCTTCTAGATGAATGAGGAGGAGTGAGTGTTGGTGAAGGAAATAAAGTGTGCAAAGCACCTGTAATGCTGCCTTGCATGTGGGAAGCAGTCAGTAAATGCTAGCCCTTCCTTACTCCTTTGCTTTCAGTGGTTATAAGTCCTAGTAATTGGATGGATTGGTNAGGGGTGGTGGGAATCTCTCAACGATGAAAACCAAAATTAGCCTTGCATCTTGTCCTCTTGTCACACAACTGTTCAGGCAGTTAAAACAGTTGGAGAAGGAGGGAAGTGTCTGAACATTATAACTGGATCCACTTAAACACAGCAAGCAGGAGTTATACACAGGAGCTGTCACGTGGTCCCAGGAGCAAAGTTTTCAGTGGTGTTGTACTTCCGTGATTGTGGGGGTGATGAGTTCAGACAGGACTACTGGTGTGTGGATTGGGAGAATAAGGGCATTTTGGAATTTTGGTGACTGCCAAGTGAGATGCCGAACTGCTGCTCAGTGGAAATGAGCAACAGGTAAAACCCAGGCAAGAAGAAGCTGCTGCTGGTTTTGGTCCATTGCTCTCTCTGGCTGGTGCAGCAGCTTAGAAGTAAGGGCTCATGGATGGGAGGTTAGTGTGTGGAGTATGCTAGTGATGATGGGACCTTGCTAAGGGAGGAGAGAGGAACTGGGTCCAAGGAAGTTCTTTATCTATCTATCTATCTATCTATCTATCTATCTATCTATCTATCTATCTATCATCTATCTATCAATCATCTATCTATATATCATCTATCTATCTATCATCTATCTATCTATCTATACATTCATGGTCATGAGTGTGCACTTGTGCAAGAGGCCAGGGGATGACTTTTGGGAATCAGTTCTCTCTTTCTATNATGTGGGCCTTATGGTCCAACTCAGGTCATCAGACTTGGTGGCAGGTCCTTTACCTGCTGAGCTGTCTTGCCAGCCCTAACCAATGAAGTCATATAAANGTGTATTTGGGGGACTAGAAGGGCTTATTTCTGTAGAAAGTTAGAGAATGGGGCGGCACTACATACAGGTCTAGTTGCCACAGCCATTGGAGCCAAACCACTGTGCTGAGCCTCCACAAGCCAGGCTCCTTATGGAGCAGACCTTACTTAGTCCCCTCAGCAGCACTAGGGAATATGAGGAACACTATTCCCATTGTCCAAGGAGGAACCTGGAGGCCAGAAACGTGAAATAACCTACCCAAGGTTGTAACCAGAGTTTTCTTGTGTGCCCCCGCCCGCAGCAGCTTATAAAATAATCATTCAGAGGCTTAATATTAACTACAAACTGTTTGGTCTATGGTTCAGGCTTCTTGCTAGCTAGCTCTTTCATCTTGAATTAACCCATTTCTATTAATCTATGTTTTGCCGTATGTCTCGTGGCTTTACTTGTGTTCCATTATATCTTGTTCCCCTGGCAGCTCTCAGCGTCTCCCCTGACTCCGCCTTTCTTCTCCCTGTATCTTTNTTTGGATTTCCNGTCTGTCTATAACCTGTCTTGCATAGGCCAAGNCAGCTTCTTTATTAACCAATGGTAGCAACACATATTCACAGCATANAGAAAGACCATCCCACAGCACAAGGTCTTAGCTAGTAAGTTATAACACCGGGATAAGAGCAGCCAGTTTCCAAAGGTGATTTCACTCCTGCTAGGAACCTTCTACAATCAGAACTGGAAAAAGTAAATCANTTCCTGATAAAAGATNGCTGAAAGATGAACTTTCATGAGAATTTAGGAATTAGTCAGAATGGCGTNTCTCTGNTCAGTTGTGCCTGCTTTCTTCTTAGGAGTCCTTTGCAACCTCTCTGGACTCTTTAGAAAAGAACAGAACCGTCCAGGGTCCAGCAGCCTCTGAGAAGGCAGATTGTACGAGTCCTTGCCTTGNCATTGNCCACTGACTTGTGTGGACTGGCACATTATTACCTCAGGCCATCTTTTTTGCTGGGTTGTGTGTGTATGTATAATTATCTGTTGGGCATTGGCCATCTGGTGTTATATTGTTGATAAATGCAATTACTNTAGTGATTTAACTTGTGCCCTGGAGAAAAGTGCCATCTCATTCTCCTAGTGGTCAGGGGAAATTGGCATTGATGGTTTTAGAGGAAGCTTTGAACACATCAGGNGATGAAAATGAATAAGGAAACCTTTGCAAAGATTCAACAGGTACTTCCGAGGCCCCAGGAACTAAAGTATTTCACACTGGATTCACATCAGAGTCTAATTATAAGAGGACTGCTTTTCCGAGACTGCCCAGGATGAGGTACAGGACTTACTAATGATCATTTTAACCTGTGATGTGGGAAGGAGGCACAGAGCCTCTGTCTGCAAGAAACTTGTTTCCAGCCGGGAGAGGACGGAGCTCCATCAGAATTAAACCCAGCTGGCTCTTTATCTGTCCCCTCTCTCTGTCTGATATCTTTTATAGTACACTATGACTTTTTGGGTGGCAGGAAAATNTGTCTTTGAACTGAATAAGGGACAGTGTTTCAGCTGTTTCTTCATTTTCCCTCCTTTGTGTTTCCATTTTCAGTTTCAGCATAAATGTGAATCTGGAAACGGTTGGAATATTGTTNCNTACTGTGATTTAGGGACGGAGCATAAAGAAGGGTTCTCAGCCTACGCTAGGAACTAAATCCTTCCA
This sequence comes from Neotoma lepida, assembly GCA_001675575.1. NCBI lineage: Eukaryota > Metazoa > Chordata > Mammalia > Rodentia > Cricetidae > Neotoma > Neotoma lepida. Next base: position 67,591 of record LZPO01107975.1, on the reverse strand, counting down.
AACCCAAACACTTCCTGTAGCTACTTCCTGACTATTTTCGAAAAGACATAAAAGCAATAACATCTTTAATCAAGAACAGTGGTAGCAGTAGATCTTTTACTACACGTTATATTTTCCTGTGAGCCCATACTTATTTGCCCAGCTAGAAATAGCTGAAGTTATTTAAACAATCATGACTATTATCTAACCAACAAGTGTAGGCTGAGAATAGACTCGCTGATTACACTGTTTAGAAATAAACCTTTTTTTTTTTTTTTTTTGGTGCACTCTTTTGAGGTAGGAAGGGTTCATGAATGTCCCTGTGATTGCGCCATTGTGTCTTCTCTTTATATCAATGTAGTAGTCTAAAGATATAATCATTTTATTCTGTATCATTTAAAGCCTTTTGTAGAGTGAACAGGGCCAGTCCTGTTACTTGAGATAAATATAGAGAGAGCACATCAAAGACTCGTGAAGCTGGGCGTGGTGATTTACGCCTGTAATCTCTACACTTGAAAGGCTAAGTGGGGAGGATTGCTGTGAGTTCAAGGCCTGCTTAGGCTACACAGCAGCACCCTGTGCCAGTACTCCTCACCCCCGAAATGACCTGTGAAGACTCTCTTAGCCCTCTGAAGGCAGAGACTAGGGCAAACAGTAGGGCTCCCACCCTTTCTAAGACAAGGTNATAGGTCCTGGGTGTGACTTGGGAGAGGAATGAAAGAGTCTTAGTCTCTGATATTAAAGAACAAGCCAGACTGACCATGAACGTCAGTGATGGCTCACTTGTCCTGGACCTCACAGTGCCACCAAATGAGGGAGTAGGTCTAGCCTTGGCCCAGAGAGAGATGGGGGATTTTTTTTTCAGCTCAGAAAAACCCAGACCACAGTTCTCTTTAACTACTGAATATTATTTACATCGTACAACTGTTGAGAGATGCCCTTGGGCCTGGGCAACACAATGGCCCCAGAACCTGTTGCTTTCCCCTACGGTATTTAGACATCCACATTTAAGAAGCCCAGGCTAGGTGACAGAGAAGAGCCAGCCCCAAGTCAGTCGAAGCATTTGGCCCAGTGGTACTCTGTGTGTAAGGAGGGAAAGGCACACTTTGATGCCAGGTATACCTGATCCCTTGGACTAGTCACTCAGTGTCCCTACACCTCACTTTCTTCATCAGTACAATGAGGTGGATCATATAGCCCCAGTGGAAGGTTAGGACTGATGACACAACACACAGAGAACAAATAATAAGCTGTCAGGAAACGACAGCTGTCATGGCCCTTAGAAATACTAACCACCTATAGCAGAGGGAACAGGGAAGAGGCGTGGTGATGTCCTTACCTCCAAGCCCTTTCTTTTCTAACCCTCAGCTCACATTGGTCCTGTTATTGATGTNAGAGAAGGCGGGGGAATGCTGGAAAAATCAGTATTGAGATGGAGTTCAAAGTCTCTGGACAAGTTTGTGGGCAGAGGCAGCGGTGCAAGCCTGCCGCACCCTGTGAGGCACCAAGGCTGGGCCCTGGAGAACTAATAATATCCTGTGATCAGGAATGCAGAATGCCACCTAGCAGAGCTGTGTAGAGAAGGAGAGCAATCAAGTTAGTGGCAGCAGTGTCCACCCCACCCCTACCCCTGGTGAAAGGCTTTGTTAATGTGACAATTTAAAGACCTTCTTTACCCCCTCAGAGCTACTTTCAAAGGAACTAACTTAGAAAATCTTTGAAGCAAGGGCCCTGAGAGCTTTGGATAGCTTTTTCCTTTTTCTCTCCATTTCCTCTNACTCTTTGGAGGAGGGATGAAAATGAAATGGGTTTAAGAAAAAAATATTCTGGAAAACAAAGTTAACCTCAAACCAAAGGAAAAAAAAAAAAAAAAAAAAAAAGCACCTGTTCCTTGCAGCTACACATATGGCTTTGGCTTTGGGAAGATTTCTAAGGAAATACAATGATGTTTATAGAATTTTTTGCTTGATTGAATAGATCCTCTCACCTCTGAAAGCCTCGGGGTGTTAGCTGTTTGCATGCAGGGTGAGTGTTCTGACAGGGCTAAAAACAAATATGACGGGCTGGAGAGGTGGTTCAGAGGTTAAGAGCACTGACTGTTCTTCCAAAGGTCCTGAGTTCAATTCCCAGCACCCACATGGTGGCTCACAACCATCTGTAATGAGATCTGGCACCCTCTTCTGTATACATAACAAATAAATAAATCTTAAAAAAAACAAAAAACAAAAAACAAATATGAACTTACCGCTCTTCGCTTCCCTTTTCACTCAGAACCCTTTTCGTTTTATGAGTGCACATGGGTAGAATATTAATTATCGCACAGTGAGTGTTGCTAAGAGAGATTGTGTCACCCAGCTCGAAGCCCTCTTGTGTGTTATGTGAGGCTTTTTCGTCCATCACATGCAGGTCTCCACAGGAGTCTCTGAAGTTTAGAACCATGCATGGAGAGTCACATAAAGACACGGAAAGCTGCCTATGAAGATTTCCTGTCTCCTATGAAATAGTTTGGCTTCTTTTTATTTTAGATTTATTTTTATTTTATGTGTATAAGAACCACATGCATGCGTAGGGCCCTTGGAGGCCAGGAGAGAGTGTCACATCCCCTTGAACTGGGGTTACTGGTGGTTGTGAGCTGCCAAACACGGATGNTGGGAACCGAACTCTGGTCCCCTGCGAGAGCAGTAAGTGCTCTTCTTAGCTGCTAAGCCATCTCTCCAGCCTCTTGAAAGAGTTTATAAAGTAGGCAGTTATGTTTCCTAGCTGTTCCTTTTCCAAAAGAAGGGCAGATCTAAGCCAACAGTTTTAGCCAAGTGGATGAGATTCCATGTTTTTGCCCTTAGTGACCCAAATCAGTAACCTAAGAATTGAATTTGAACTTCCCTTGCAGCCCAGCTGTGGCTTCCAGGGAGGAATTTGAGAAATATCTAGATTAAGAATCAAAGACATCTTTCATGGCATTTGGGATGCTATCGCTTGATTGAAGGCTACCATTACCATGGGATAGAAGGCAGGGGTGGGAGGGTAAAGGCTTCCAGATCATGTAGAAGTGATCTTAGCCTCCACAGTGGTTGTGTTGGGCACCATGAGGATCTGGAAACATACCCATGACTGCAGGCTCTGCCGTTATGGTGTGCCACTGGACAAGTCAGCCTTTTTGAACCTTAGTGTCTTAGTCTGGAAAACACAGAGTCTGTCCATACGAATCCCCTGAGTTAATAGGCTGCAGGAATTCTGTTTGGACTGNCAAACTCTGTCCCAGAGGATGAGTACCTCGGGATCTGTAGCTTCTTGTAGATTCTTTGCTCCATGCCTCTTCCCTAACTTTAGCCACTGTCCAATATCCATTAAGCCCTACCTAAATGCTATCGTACCCAGAAAGCCTTCTCAAGCACTCCTTCTCACTGTGGTTCTCTTTTGTTCTTAAGAGCTTCATTCATGTCCCCTCCAGAGCATGTGTGAGGCAGAAGGTGGCAGCCACCTTGTGCTTTCTGCTGGCCTCTCCTCCCCAGTGTTGAGGCACAGCTCTGTCGGTATTTGGTGGGTTGAATCCCACCCAACAGGAAGTACAAGGAGCCCCCTTCCCCGCTCCAGGTGTTCATTTCCTCTCACATTGACCTGTGCTCCTTCCTATTTATTATTATTATTATTATTATTATTATTATTATCATTATTAACTGTATTTTAGCCCTCTTTTTTTCCTGGTTTTCCCTTGTTTGGAGGTCTTTTTCTCTCCTTTTGAAAAGCTATTTTTTTTCTTATTTTCTACCTAATAAAAGACTCTTATGATTGTCTCAAGTTACAAGTCTGAGAAGCATGTTGATAAGTTACATCTTTTATTTGAACAGGGACAAATTTGAAGCTTAGATTCAAAAGGGTCTCTATCATGTTTTCCTGGCAGTTAGCCCTTCAGCTGTCCATTAGCAACTTTTACAACACAGGCCCCTAGTCTTCCCCCTCCCACCCAAGAAACTCCCATTGGGTAGGTGGAGGATTAATCCACTAATACATCATTGTGAGAGGCACTCCTTTGTTTTTGATGGTCACCAGGACCAGGACCCATTCTGGATCTGCTGACTGGTAGCCCAGTAGGCCTAGGTTTCATATCCATCTCATAAGATGTCTATAACCCATTTCATCTGCCTGGCAGTACATCTGGACTATAAATCCCACTCAGTCAGTTAGATTTAAAAATATTTGAGGTTGCAAGGCATGATGGCACACGCCTTTAATCCCAGGACTCAGGAGGCAGAGGAAAGCAGATCTCTGAATTTGAGGCCAGCCTTGTCTACATAGTGAGTTCCAGGACAGCCAGGATGACACAGAGAGACTCTGTCTCAAAATAACAACAATAAAAAGTTGAGGTAAAAACCTAGTAATGTATGTGATGTCTAAATTAAGCCAGATGGGCTATGTTTATCAACATCCTCAAGTATTTATAAACAGGAAGAATCATAGCTTGTGTGGAGTGTATTTATGTGGTTATTTAAAAGTACTTGCTATAGGGGATAGAGGGGTGGTTTGCTGGTTAAGAATGTTTACTAGTTTTTGCAGAGGACCAGAGTTCAAATCCCAGCACCCATGTCAGGTGACTCACAACAACTTGTACATGTGTAACTCAAGCTCCAGGAGATTCAATGCTTCTGCAGGCTCCTGCATTCACACCCACACATACACCCACACACACACTTATAAATAAAATAAAAACTTAAAAAATACTATAACTTTCACTCTCACTCTTTATCTAGGCACCCCTTTGCAAAGCCTCTTTTCTACTCTGCCACATCCATTTACTGTAACTTTTTTTTTAGAAAACTCAAGCCCACATTCTCAGCCAGGAGGGCTTTTCCCCNGTGCCATCCCCACAGATGAAAAATAAATAAATGCTAAGCATCTCCATTTGTAAGAAGCNCTCAACACTGTCGTGCGACCTGATCTCTGACACCAGAGCAGAGGAACATAGTGTGGTATCTGGGGCTTATGAGTAAGCACCAAGTATTCTGAGGAACACCTCTGGAAGGGCAATCTCTCTGCAAGGCCTGCAGGCCTTGTAGGAAGCAGTCGAGTGCACAGGAAGACATGAATTCACTGGACAGAACAGTATGTGTAAAAACAGAGAGAGCAGCTCTGGGGCTGACAGTAGCTTTTTTCCTTCAAGAGATGATTTCTGAAAGTGGGCCAGATCATGAACCTTAAGGAGTTTAGCTTCATCTCAAAGGCACTGGAAACACTTGAAACATATCTAAGAATAGCAGGGCCATGTTGAGGTCTATCTTAGTTAGGGTTTCTATTGATGTGAAAAGACACCATGACCACNGGAACTCTTATAAAGAAAAATATTAAATTGGGGCTGGCTTACAGTTCAGAGGTATAGTCCATTATCATCANGGAGGGAAGCATGGTGGCACANAGCAGACATGGTGCTGGAGAAGTAGCTGAAAGTTCTACATCCAGATTGGCAGAGCACAGGAAGAGAGTTCCACACTGGGCATGGCTTGAGCATCTGAGACCTCAAAGCCCACCCCCAATGTCATTTCCTCCAACAAGGCCACACCCACTCTAACAAGGCCACACCTCCTAAAATCGCCACTCCCTGTGGGCCTATGGAGGCCATTTCTTTCAAACCACAACAAAGTCTGTAATGAAATGCTAAGGCTGCATTGACCACCCACATTGTGCTAACACTATTTTACCTCTTTCTGTTTGCAGATTACCTAATAAAGTCATTTACTCTGTACAGTGACCCTGCAAAGCAGATACTATTAGCCTTCCCACTTGTGGACACAGAGATGGAGTTACTGAGAAGTAACTTTCTTGGAGTCAACAAAGCCAGTAAACCAGAGCTGAGCTGGAATTTGT
>LZPO01107975.1:38748-52431 GCA_001675575.1 Neotoma lepida | reverse complement strand
ACTACAATTAATGAGGCAATTCCACGTAGTCTATCTGGTAATCAAGAGAGGTTTATTTCAGGGGTAACTTACCGACAATAAGGGGTTGGTTACAGGATCTGGGAAAGATGAGGTGCAATCCAGCGGAGAACTCTGACTTGATCTGCAATCCAGCTTCCAGGACCACGAGGAATCAAGCAAAGCAAGAATGTACGCACATCGGGTCTTAAGCGCCCCCCTCCACGCACGCGCCTCACGCCCCAGGGGCAGGTCATAAGGCAGGTGTAGCAGTTACTTGTTGCCACACTAGAGGCAGTGCTTTGAGGTCAAAGCTGAAACAGCTACCCACTACAAAATAGCTGTGCTATCCAGTCGTTGTTGGTGATAGGACCTCAGGCCAACCTGTCAGTCTCAGCTAGTGCCCACAGTGAGTGTTGTTTATTCTGTTAGGCTCCCTCCAGGGAGCCTGATTTCATCTACTTGATTGATTTTTATTTCTTTCTTCTGCCAATTGGTCATTTCTGATGCTTGGCAGTTTGCCTTGAGGCTTTGAAAGACACAGGGAGACACAGAGAAACCCTGTCTTGAAAAACATAAAACAAAAGAAAGAAAACCTGGTTCAGATGTTCTAGGTATGGTGGCAAAGGCCTGCAATCTTAGTTCAAGAGGCTGAGACAGGAGGACCGTGAGTTGGAGGCTAGTTTTGAGCTACATAGTGAAACTCTGGCTCTAAAACCAGAGGGCTAGAGAGATGGCTCAGTGGGTAAGAGTGCTTGCCCTTCTTGCAGAGGACTAGAGTTCGGTTCCCAGCACCTAAGTCAGGCAGCTCACAGCCACCTCCAGGAGAGCCAGTGCCTTCTTCTGGCCTCCACAGTCATGCACACATACCTGTACATAAATATGTGTAAGCATGTACATACATACACATAAATAAAAAAGAAAAGAAGGTTTAGGGGAGGTGGCAGGAGGGAGAAATTAAAAACCAAAGAAGAGCCCAGGGAAAGGACTGAGGTGGGAGACGATGACAGAGGATTTGCAAAGTAAGAACTCTGCAAAGGGGCTAGAAGCCACTGCCTTGCATCAGTATCCCTTTCCTTCCTTCTCCTGATCCACTCAACCAAAATAAAGGTTGCCCAAGTGTAATGCCTCCCTTTGGAAGAGGTTAACACACAGCGTGGGCCAGCTGACAGTCGTCCAAAGCCTGCTAGATGCCTTGATCAACCCTCCTACTGGGTTGTTTCTGCTGAATGGTCAGCCAAGTTCTCGCCCACCTTCCCCCCTGAAACTCCCAGAAATGTCATTTCTTTTCTGTTGAAAATGAATTTTTGTTTCTGACAGTTCAGCTCTGAGGGCATAGTCTTGGGAAGCCACACTGCTCTTCAAATTCTGGCCATTTGCTTTTCAAGAGACTTTAAAAATAAATAAATAAATAAAATCCCATGCATACAAATTCAGGGCACATTTTAAACAGTCTTTTTCAATGTAAGAAAGCTGATCAGTGCTTGGGAGTAATGTAACTTGATTTCATCACTTTGGTTCTTGGAATTGCAGAACATTCAGTGATTTGAGTCTATATCTCATTTTTCCTACACTCTCTTGCTATTAACTGTTTTTCTTTTTCGCTGTCATTGGCTTTGGTCTTGTTTTCCATAGCTGCTGGACCTTCGACCCATCCTTCCCTTGGGTGCTCTGCCCTCCTGGGCTGTATGTGTTCCCAGCCTGGAAACAAGTAACTAAAGCCCCTAACTCCCAAGGTTCTCTCTGTTCTAAGCTGGTCCAAATAGGTAGAAACCACCCAGCCTTCTGGCGACAACAGGCTGGCTTTTCCCCTGCTGGCAAGAGAACTCGTTTTACATTCTACATTCCCTCGTGTCTCAACTGAACACCAAGAGCAGAACTTGCAGGAATGAGATATTGGGCAAGTCATTAGACCCCAGGTTTGTGGTCCGTGAAGAGGAGAGAATATTTGCACTCAGGCTGTCTTAGAAGTGTTAAGAGACTTAAACACAGCCCCCACCCCCAACCTCCTACCCCTGGCCAAGACCAAATGCTTAGCTATCCTAAATCATTCTCTGTAGTCGGAAGTTTTCCAGGGCCCCCCTGGTCCCAAGTAAAAACACAGAGGCTTATATTAATTACAAACTGTATGGCCCATGGTTCAGGCTTCTCACTAGCTAGTTCTTACGACTTAACTCAACCCATTCCTATTAATCTATATTAGTCTTGCCACGTGACCTCGTGGCTTACCGGCACTTTCACATCTTGCTTCGGGCGGCGGCTCAAAGCTCTCCCTCCCTCCTCTTTCCAATCTCCATGTTTAAGGTTTCATTGCTGTGTTCCTGGCATGGGCTTTCAGCCTCATAGTTTGTTTTTGACTCAGGTAGACACCTATCACATGGAAGGCTATCTTACTCAACCGTGACTATAACGTCAGCCTATTGGATTAGGCTTTTGTGGCCTTTTACCTGTGATCCCCATTGCTTCCAAGATACCAGGCTAGAAAAGGTTCCTTTATCAAGCCTAAGGTTGAACAGGTAAATCAGAAGAGACGAACACATTGATTTGATGTGAGAGGGCCTCGGAGAAATCAAACTCCCTAAAGGGTAAGAGGTTTTGTCTCCCCAGAGGGAAGCTGCATCATTTCCTGGTAACAGTAGGCTTTCTGTTTTCTGTGCTGACGCGTTTGGTCTTTGGGGATCCTGGCAATCAGGAGATACCCAGTCCTCCAGCACCTTTGTTTTCTCAAGTTCTTCAGAAGCAGTCAGAGAGAATTTAGTGTCTGCCCTGCCTTGTGGTCGTGTCTCGGTAGGCTGAGGTGATTTCTTGCTCTAGGGAACAAGGTGGCATTGTTTGTTTTGTGGCCTCTCAGAAGCTTCCTGTTACCGGGTAACCAGTGTTCACCTGCTCTCACGCAGGTGGGGCAGAGATGCTCAGGGGACCACCTTGGACCCTTCACAGCTTTCTGTGCAACCTCCTCCCTTGCAGGTACCACCTCTCCCCTGTGAGAGAAGTTTAGTGACAGTTCCTGCTGAGCCAGGACTTGCTCTCCACCCAGAGTTAATTTCTTCCATACCAGCTCTGTGTCTCTTTAAACTGACCATGCATTTGCCCTGCGTATTATGTGGGTTCCTAGAGTAAGAAGGCCTGCTTGTGGTTTTAAATAAAAAGCTATTACTAAAAGATGCCTAGAGACCTGTAGGTAGTTACCGACCACAGGTCTGTGATTTCCATGACTGTGAAGCACACCTCTTGTTTCTCACTTTTATCCATTTAGCTAAACTTTACCGGTATAGTATTTTGAATGCAAAGGTTTAGGACAAGAGGTTTCCCCTCCACAGCCCTTCTGTGATGGAGAGGTGGGGTTGAAGGTATGGAAGCACTCTCCACACCTCCCTCCCAGCTTTACCCCACTGGCCCTTGAGTGACCAGACCTTATGTTTGCCTAAACAGTCTCAGGCCTTTAGCCCACGCATTTCCCAGTGTAACCCTAGGATGGTCTTTACTTTTTACAATGGGGGGTCTATCTGGTGTTGGCTCACAAGGCCAGGTGCCTTTTGCAAAAAAAGTCACTCTAGTTTTCAGCTGGCAAAGGCTGAGAGAGGTGTTTGCAAAGGCAAGACAACAGGGGGAACTGGCAGAGGAAGGGGTAGGGATGAAGCAGCAGGGCTTTCCTCCTTGCTGGAGGCCCCTGATCGCCGTCTTGACTGTCGGTGACTCAGGACCCTCCTTCATCTTTTCCTTGTCATACTATTTAATAAACTGATGTTCAAATAAACTTCTGGCTTGTTATCGCTGAAAGGGAATTCAAGGTGGGTCTTGTGCTCCTAAGAATAACTTAGATGCTTTTAGCAGCTCTCTCGTCCATCAGGAGCTTTCTCAGCTACCATGATGCTCTGGCCTAGATTGAGGATGCCTTCGGGTTGCTCTGGTCCAGCAAAGAACCTACAATCTCTCAGTTACTATATGATGGTCTCTGTGTGGGAAGAAGACCTATCATATAAAAGAAGGTTCTAGATTTTTTTTTTTTTTTTGAGACAGGGTCTTGGGTAGTCCCAACTAGCTTTGAATATCAACAGGTAGTCAAGGATGATCTTGAATTTCTGATCTTCTAGCCTCCACCTCCAAAATGATGAGATTACAGGTACATACCATGATGATCAATTTTATGTAGTGCTAGAGATCAAACCTAGGCCTTTAGAGTATGCTGGACAAGCATTCTCTCCACTGAGGTATATCCCAGCCCAGGCTCTATGTGGCTTGCTAGACAAGCATTCTCTCCACTGAGGTATATCCCAGCCCAGGCTCTATGTGGCTGTCCTCAATGATGAATCTGCCTGAATTTAGCCATAGTCAATCTCTGAAACCCAGGAGAGAGCCTATGTTTTGCATGTCACACCCATGCTGAGAGGAAAATCTTGAACTCCCTAAAGAGATCCATAATTATCCTAGAAGCATGGAAATGCCATTTTTACCTTAAGAGATTTCAAAAGTCACCTGGATGTAACATAAACCACCAAAACAACCCAACTTTAAAGGACATGAAGACCCAATTAATCCATCAGATTTTCAAAATGGAAAAAATAAAGTCCCAGCAGTAACTGGAAAGTACAGACTGTTTGAATTTCAAATACAGCTCTAGGAGACCACAGATAAAAGCCCCATTGTCTGAAGGGCCCTGCTGCTTCAAGGGGTTCTCATCCTCTTTTGATTAGGAAGCGGAGCAGATCCTTCTCCGCCGTCCCCACCTCACCAGGTCGAGCCTCATGGCTATGTGGGATATTTGGAGGAAGACTTCAAAGACTCCTGAGGAAACTGAATGACACAACTCCATCACTTCATGTCCAGCCTCCACAAAGCCGAGGAGGGTTAACTATTCATGGGGTGCCCCTTGGTTCCTTTATGAGGTATCTATAGGGAGGGCAGACAGAGGGTGAGGAGAGAAGCTGGGAACTTCTTTTATGAAGCAGCTCAATGGGACCTTTACAGGCAAGGGTGGTGGCTTCTCCCTCAGAATGCCTGGCTCTCTTCCCAGTGTGAAACATTCCCCAAATATGCAGCTTTGTGAGCATCCCAGCTGCCCGAGCAGACAGCCGCCTGCTGCCAGAGAGCGGGCACCCACAGGATACTGGGTGTGGGGGCCTGACAGGCCCCTCAGCCAGGGCCCTGGCTTTGCCAAATGCTGGGGAGGCCTGACCTCTGCTTATGAGTCTTGAGGCTGAATCTGGACAACATTCCAACCGAGACAAGAGTTGGATGCTTCTCCGGCTGCCTTTATATCCCTTTCTGCATTTGGATCAACCCTGTAAAGAGGCATCTTGGTGTGCAGGCGTTGTCAGTGTCTTTCCCTTGAGTGCTTGCAAAGATGGAAAGACAATCATGAGCTGAATTCCTGGGCAGACTGCTCTGAAAATGACTTAGGAAGAGTGGAGGTGACCAGCAGCTGTTACTTGGCATTTCTTTTGTTTGCAAGTGAGGAAGCCAAGGAGGAAGAAAATGTCTGGTGGACGGTAAGAAGTCCCTGGCAGGGAGCAGCTGGGGACCTCTCTGGGGAGGGCTGGACTGTGTGCGCAAGAGTGTGGCTGTATTGCCTTTCTTAGCTTTGGAAGGGTGCAGTGGGCAGCATTGTGGGCAGCAAAGAAAGTGCGCCATTAGGGACTTTTGGGAAGGGGGATGCTTCTGCAAACATTGTTCAGTTTGTTGCTGTGACTTCCTACAGAGCACAGTTAATGACAGTGGTCATACCCAGTCTCATTCTGTCTGGTGCTCTGGGTACTCATACCAAAAATATGGGTTTAAGTGTCAGCCTCATGTTGCCTCAAGTTCATGTCTTCAAAGATCCTGTAGTCTTTGTTCCGAGAAGGCCACCGAGGGAAGGGCTTAGGAACCACTTCATTGAAGATGGATTTGTGCAATTTTTCACTTTATCATCTGCTTATGTGAATTGTCTTTGCTTTAGCTTTAAGTGAGCATGGTTGTCAAAAGGGAAAACAACCAAAAAGCCAAAAAGTAATTTTTGAATGAATTACAAAATATAGCATTAATAATAAATGAGCTTTGCTTTCCATGGGTCAGCATCTTTTTCCTGAGCCTCAGGTCTTTGCCTGCTCAAGCTGTTAACAACGTTCTGATTTGGAGTTTCTTCATCCACTTAGTTTTACTATGCTGTGTATGGGTGCTCTGCCCCGCCTGACCACCTGTATTCTCTGCTGATTTCCTGCTTCTTTATCTCTGGTTTTATTCTGTTGGTCTTTCTCCAAGCTCTTCTTCAACATTTGATGTCCATTTTGCCAAATCCAAGTTCTAATAATTAGCATCATAGGGAGTGGATATCCAGAAGGGATCTAGAGCCAGGCAGCCTGGGGCCAGACCCTGGCTTGACCATTGGCTTGTTGTGGAGTCTTGAGCTACTCGTTGTCTTCTGTCAACACTTCGTCTTCAGCAGTCGTGGGCGATGGTCCTAGTACCTCGTGTGAGGGCATTAAGTGAAATTGTATATGTCTCAGAACTGTGCTTGGCACCATTATTGTTTAGTTTGGGCTGCTCCTATGCCTCATTAGTGTTTACTGGTAAATATTACTGTTAGGAAAAGCAAGAATGACCAATAATGGTGACATAGTAAGAACGTTGCTGTGCAGATGTTTCTGTTTTCTCTGATCCTTGATGCCACAAGGGAAAAACTCTAGCCAAGCTTTGCATGCAAAGCCTCCTTTCTAACGGCTTTACTGAGATAGTGCTGATACCCTGCCACTCACCCATGTGATGTGTTCTCTTTGGGGATTTGTCCGTTTGTCTGCCCCATTGATTCTTCATCTTGTGATAAAATATGCATAGAGAAAATTTTGCCATTTTAACTATTTTTTTTAATGTACAACTCAGGAGTGATCATTCCACCCACAAGGCTGTGTAAATCATCACTTCCATTGCAAAATGTTTACCCCAAACATGAAATAGTACGCATTAAGCAATAGCTCCCCAATTTCCCCTCCTTTAGCCTCTGGTGTCTACTAATCTCCCCTTGGAGTTTGAATTTACCTATTCTGGATATTTCATAGAAATGAGTCGTATTTTATTTGCCCATTGTGTCCAGCTCTTTGCATTTAGTGTAGTATGCCCCAGGTTCATCCTTATAACATTATCAGAGCTTCATTTTTTTTTTCTATGCCTGGCTAGTATTCCACTGTGGGTAGACCACATTTTATCCAGTCACCTATAGACAGACACTCTACTCGGGCTGTTTTTACTTTTTGGCTATTAAAATAAAGCTGTAATTAACATTAGCATATAAGTATTTGTTCAAGTTTCTGCTTTCAAATTGCAACAAATAGAATGGCTGGGTCACACGTGATTCTATTTTAGCTTTTTGAAGGATCTTAGATCTATTTTCCACTTTCCTTTTGTATTTCTCTGTTGGTGTCTCCCTCAGATTCTCTTCTGTTTCCTCTTATCTCCCAAGCTTCACTGTACTTCCAAAAGCAGGCATGTTCTCCCTCCCAACCTCGTGGCTTCCTCCCACATTTCCGAAGGAACGCCCCTCTCTGTCCCTTGTTTGCTGGTAGAGCATACATCAGTGACTCTGGCCACATTCTCTCAATGCCTTTCATCTCCTNGTCAAGGCAGGGTAATATTTGTAGAAGGCCATCTGTAGGTCTCTGCTGACTTAAGGCAGAGGTTGGTCAGCCTCAGGATGGTCCTAGAAGGAGTAGGCTACCAAAGGCCCTGCAGAGTGCTGCCTTAAACAGACTCCTTCATACCAAACGACACCTTGCTTTTTTTGTTCTCCATCCTTTTTGTCTTGGTGGGCAGTTTGGCCACCCTGTCCTGTGGGACGGTTGTTCTCCACTTCTCATTTGCCCGCAGTTTCTTCACTTTTCTACAAGCAAGTGAATTAATTAGTGAATACCCCAACAGACCGTGAGCCTGCCTCAGACAGCCATTCCGGCCGCTGGGTTAATTGTTAGCCGGGTTTCTGGCCGTCATTCATTTCACAATGAGGCTCCTAATTAATCTCTGCNCAGTTCTCACCAGAAGAAAGGCCGTTAGGGAGAAACATCCCTAATTACCATGAGAAAGGAAATGTCAAGAGCCCCGTTGAGTTTTCCTGGCATCCCTCCCTGGTCTCAGATGAAAACCCCGCCATTGGGTCAGGAGGCTGCCTAGCCATCGGCCATGAAAGACCCAGTGTGAGAGCCTGGGGGCCCCAGGATACACCATTGCAGCTCTGAGTTCAACCTGCTGTATGTACACCCTCCTGCCCAGTAGCACCCACTGTGTTTCCCAGTTTCCAGAGCCACATCTGAGTTGGAAATTTTCTCTGCTGTCCCAGAAGCAGGCGAGCAACTTTCCTCTGGAAAAGCTAAAGGTCTNTTCTTTGTGTGTGTTTTGTACCTTCAGGACAAAAGATCCTTCATCACCGAAGTGACGTCTTAGAAACAGTAGTCCTGATCAACCCTTCGGATGAAGCAGTCAGCACTGAGGTGAGTATTCAGTTCTGTGAGTTCTTCCTTAGAGCCTCACAGGATGGAGGCTTGGCTGAGAAGAGGGGCTAGGTAGATGGCAGTTGGAGAGGGATGCAAGCAGGAGAAGTTCCANGTTCCAGTCTTCCTTGATACCCAGGGTCCGGCTCTCTGCCTCTAGTATGACCTCAGAAAGCCTCTTCCAGTAAGGACAGAGTGGACAGTACCGGCTGGAAGCGTATTTGTGGAGGAGTGTGGAATTGGGGGCATGCATTGGGTATGTTGTTGCCAGGATAGGGAATAGGAATGTAGCAGAGGAAGCAGACTGCGAGCTCCCAGGCTGGCACATACAGGCATGGAACTCAGAGAAAACTAGCATCCTAGTAGTACCCCTGTTCAGAGCTATCCAGGCCAGCCCTCAGCCACGGCTGGAAAGGCAGGCCAGCACAAGCGTCAGAAACATGGTCTCTAGGCCAGGCCAGATCACCTAGCTTCATCATCCAGGGTCTGCCACTTACAAGCTGGTGGCCTCCGTCAGGTTATCTTGCTGCTTCGGTTCTCGCTTCTGTGCAAAGGAGATCATAACAGCCCTTGCATTTAATGTCCCTACTTATGGTGCTTTGAAGTGCTCAGGGCTCAGAACAGAATGGCACTCGGTGGCCATTGCTACTNTATCATTAGCATCACACAAAATTATCGCTAGAGAGAATAGCTGGGAACTTCAGGACCCATCTTGACATAAGAATTTCATCCTTCAAGCCATGTGTTGATAGAATTCCTTCCCCACTTCCTTGGAGATGGAGTAGTTTCTTGGACATTAAAGTAGCCAAAGGCCCTGGCATTATCATGGCTGTGGTGCCTTCTGCCCATGCTTTAGCAACTCTGACTATGTGTTTTTTCAAATTGGGATATGATGCATAAACTGTAGAATCCATCCACTGAAAGTACATAATTTTGCGATTTTTTTTAAAAAGAATGTTTACAAAGTTGAACAGATATGATCACAATCTAACTCCAAAACATGCCTGTCACTCCCTCAAACGTTCTAAACCCACTAGCAGTCACTCCACTGCCCCTTGGCTTCTGAAAACCCCAATATTTTTCTCTCCAGATTTTTTTCTATTTCAGACATTTCATATAATGGCATCATACAAACATGGCCTTTTTTGTTCAGCTTAACTTACTTAGCTTAATGGCTTCAAGATTCAGTCACGTGGTGGCATGTGTCAGTTCTGCACTCCTTTGGATGGTTGTATAGAGTCCTTTGCGTACATATACCACATCTAACTATTCATTTCTTAGTTGCTGGCATGTAGGTGACTTTCACTTTCAGGCTATCATTATCGGGCCTGTTTTGACCTACTTCTGCCTGCAAAAGCTCTGACAGTCCATTAGGTCATGAAGCTGCAAAAAGCATTGGGATGGCGATTCCTGTCAGTAAAAAAAGCTGGAGGATTAGTATATGCCCAGGCAGACTGCCTAGAATAGCTGTGAAAAAAGGAAAAATAAAATAAAAAAGAAAGCTTTGGGGGGGGGCAGCAGGGAAGAATCCAAGCTCAGTCTGTGGATCACATGAGTCTAAAACAACTATTTAGGTATGCACATCTTTCCAGGAGTGGCCTGTGGGGTTCTTTGGGCAGGGGTCATGGCCTGTTTAGTCTTGAATTCTCCACAGTGCAGAACATTATATGGGGCACTTAGTATGTGCTATATATTCCCAAACCGGGTTCAGAACCTTGGTGCTGGGGGTGGTGTTTCTCCAGAGGACAGCTGGCTCCCTGCCACCGAAAGCTCACTGCGAGTTCTCTAGCACAGACTGTTTTCAATTCAGTTTCCCAGCTTCCCAGTCAGGGCTTGGCCTTTTCTGTGTTCAGTGTCAAGNGTCTCGCTGCTACCCCTGGAGTCTGCATTTGGAGTGGCATGCTTGCTTGTTCTGTGGCTTGGGAGGAAGGAATCCTGGGTAGGAATGGATGACTTTGAGGCCCTACTTGGAAACATGTCTTTTCTGAGGATAGCTGGGGGGACCTGGAGTGACTTATCCACAAGTCTCCCCTGGCCTCATAGGCTGCGGGCTGCTAGCAGACACATTCCAACAGCTGTGGAACAAATGCTGGCCAGCTGTGAAGACTGCTTTGAGAAGAGGAGGAAACTCGGGGGAGAAAGTCAACAACCACTTCTGTCTTTGGTTGAAGCCAAGCTCTAGCATGGTATTCACGTGCGCACTGATTAACCACAATGATTAATTTTATGAATAACTCCTACAGCCAGGGAGGGCTTTGTCCGACACTCCCCGCCCCCACTCTGTGATGAAGAAATTAGACTCTTGGAATTNAGCGTGTTTGGTTGGTAGTAAGTTTCAGGCACGTTCCTGGTGTTGGGACACNGGGACCGGCTCTCACGTTCTGCATCCTCACTTACTCTCTGCGCCTGCGCTGTGTTTCAGGTGCGTTTGATGATCACAGACGCCGCCCGCCATAAGCTGCTGGTGCTCACCGGACAGTGCTTTGAGAATACTGGAGAGCTCATTCTCCAGTCAGGCTCTTTCTCCTTCCAGAACTTCATAGAGATTTTCACCGATCAAGAGGTGGGTTCCGCACAGCGCGTCCCGATGTGTGGGGGGAAGGCAGGAGGGGCGCCTTGGAAATAAGCAAAACTAGGATCCAAAATGACTCGGGCCTGGGCTAGATCACTGTTCCAATGGTGGATGGTTGGAACCACTGCCGGTGTNCTGGAGACATGGGTGGGCAGTGGGAGCNTTGGGGTGATCAACGCTTACAGATGGCCGAAGTGCTGGAGACGATAGAAAGGAGAGAACNCCAGAAGAANCCCAGCTTTCCTGTGTTCTGAGAGACTTCACAGATCTCTTGTGCTTNAGCAGGATGTCCCTGCCTTGATCTCTGTTAGGACTTGTGCCACTTTTCCTGGCCTGATATTTCTAATTTCTCTTACCTCTAGTGATTGGACCCTATGTTTAGAGTGAAGCACTATGAAAAGCTCAGGGTGGGGTGGGAAGTGGGGTGGAGGTGGGGTGGGGAGTGGGCTGAAGGCTGTGCTGGCAGGAGTTAGCACCGCCATTTAGCTCTGTCTCCCTGAGATGGCAGCCTTGGTGTCTGTCTCACATGTGCTGGGAAGGGCCATGCGTCTTGTCTTCCTGCATTCAGTCTTCCTCAGCCCCCCACTTCACAGAGAGGTCTCTGTGTTCTTACCCACTCAGCAAACTGCCCAGCTTCATCTGTTTCACCCAGAGGCCCCAGTAGAACCCTGGTGAGATGACGGCAATTTTCCCTCTCCACACACCGGAGGGGGAGACAGCACAGAACCGTGAAAAGGCACATTTTTACTTAGTGTGAAGTCGCAGCCTTTGCGAGGTCATCTGTACCTGGAGGCACATAGCACCAGCTCAGCAGAGTGAGAAAAAGGTCCCTTACTGGCAAGTGGCTCCTTGCTCAAAGGCCTCTGGGCTCACTCACAGCTGGCCTGTCTTCCCACTTTAAGGAGGAAGCTTTNTGTCTTTCTCCAGAGCTGAGTTCTCTCTTCCTTCGGGGCTGAGTGAAATACCCTNATGTATCTCACCCACATTGCTCAATTGCCCTGAAATGCTGAGAGAAAGAGCTACAGTTTTCCCTGTTTGGACTGCCCTGAAATTGGTGAATAGTCAGCTCTTTTTCAAGATCATGTTCTTAGATCATGTGCTACGAAGGGCACTCTGGCCTTTGTCTGGCATTTCAGATGTCAGCATCTTGTCCCAGGGAGGGGAGTGGGCTGTAGAGGCCTGGTAGAGGCCCAAGTGTCATGTTGGGCTCTGCTGGTAAGTTCAGTTCAGCCCTGAGGCCTGGATTCATTTACATGCCCATGGGTGCCTTCTTGCATTCCTGTTCAGTTCTGTAGTTTCTTCNTGCTGTTTGCTTTCTGTCCACATCATGGGTTTGGTTTTTTTTGCCATGAAAACCAAACAAGGGAAATGTGTAAGGAAAAGCATTTTATCATTGCCAAGATTTTACATAAGGAGGCATCACGTGCCACTCATCCAGGCCCCCTTTTAAAATCAGGAATAGTTGTATAAAGTGGCTGCTTAAATCACCTCTAAAAGTCATGGAAATGGAGGTTTTGTACAATGGGCTGTGCATGTGCCCAATTTTACCATTAATTATAAAGAAAAAGAAAGTCTTATCTAAAGAATTCAAGTTCTGTAGAAGTGGCAGCTTCTCCAGGGTCTGTAGTCATAAAGGTGGATGATAACCTTGTTCACCTGGGCAGCCATCACTGAGACCANGGACGGTCATATTCTCCTCTCCTACCCCACCTTCTCTGGACGAAGTTGTGCTCAGTGCACACAAAAGGATCTCCAGACTTTTCTCTGATAGACTAGATCATTAGTATTAGGGTGATGGGGCAATGTAGAATTCATGCTTGCCCTCCTGCCAAACCAATGAAATTCAGCCTGTGGTTCTTTTACCTAGACATTGAAGAAAGGTTGTCACAACTAAAGTGGATTAAAAATTACTAGATGAGGGCCTGGAGAGATGGCTCAGTGGTTAAGAGCACTAGCTGCTCTTCTAGAGGACCCAGGTTCAATTCCCAGCACCTACATGGCAGCTCACAACTTTCTGTGATTCTNGTGTCAGGGGACCCAACACCTTCTTCTTGCCTCCTAGGTGGGGCACTGCATGCATGTGCTACACAGACTGACAAGCAAGCAGGAAAATTAATAAAAATTTTAAAAAATTACTAGACTACACCAATGGATATTCATGTTTGGAACTAGGATTATTGATTGTTGCCTTGGAAGAAGGCTTGTAGAATGACTCAGTGAGGTTATTTGCTGTACAGTCTTGCTGCTTTTCTCCAACCCTTGAAACATACTAGTCAACTGAAAAAGAACCAGAAACATAAAATTAGAAAAAAACCAAACATTTCTAGGAACATTTTTCAGCTTTTCCATAGGAAAGTTTTTTGGTTTTTCGAGACACAGGGTTTCTCTGTGTAACAGGCCTGGCTGTCCTGGAACTCAGAGATTTGCTTGCCTCTGCCTTCCAAGTGCTGAGATTAAACCCGGCAAGATTTTTTTTTTGTTTTATTATATCTTCAAGGAGGGACTTTGAGCCCATGTCCACCTACACTTTCCACTCATCCCCTAGATTAATAATCTTTGATTTTACTCTGAGTTATCCATGAAATGCAGAAGATTCTGTGTTCCCTGTCATGGTAGGTATGTGTAAAGTGAATCTTAAACAGTCTTATTAATAAAAAA
>LZPO01107975.1:25136-37779 GCA_001675575.1 Neotoma lepida | reverse complement strand
TCCTCAGAGTCAGGATTTTGTACAGTTTCCAATCCAGTTAATAAATAAGCCTAAAAGCTTCCAACTTTCTCCAAGCGTGATTAAATGTCAATGGAGAAGAAATATAGGCCTTGAGGCCTTCTGCAACTTAACATAATATGGAGATTCCCATTAAAAAAAAGAAAAGCCTTTATTAATACACTTTTAAAGTACAGTACTTCAATAGAGGACCAAGCTAGTGAGGGACCTTAAACTTGAAGTTTAAGCTTCTTTGGCTTTATGTAAATCCATTTGATTGACAGCTAAAATCCCCGAGGTTTTCCAGGGATAGTGTCATTAAGCCACATCTTCCAATCCCATCCATTACTTTGCTGCCTTGTTGAGCCTTAACATTTATCTCTTTAGAATGCTACCCTGTTCATAGGGTAGCATACTTTCTCCTTGAATTAGGTGAATTAGTTGCCATGGCATTGTATCCTCAAATCCAAAGCTTTCATAAACACCTTAGTTCTACCATCCCAGATTCTGTTACGCCTCTCATTTTGAAGCCATGCACAGATTTGACAAGCTTCCTGCTCCATTTTCATCCCAGTCAGCACTCAACAGGACACAAGTGAACCTTGACGGAGCCTGTCACACACCTTCCTCCAGGTTGACACTAAGGAACACTACTTACGTGGCTGCCTCTAAGTCCACCTAATCGTGCTATCACACTGTTCCAAGACCCTGTTAAATGTCTTGCCAAAGCCCAGAGNTACACTGTCTANAGTATTTCCTCTTCAGCTAAGCAAAAGTATATCCTCTTCACTTAATCAAAAAGGGAAATACAGTTTGAAATCTGTGGTTTAGAAATCAAAATCTTGTTTTGTTAATATCTCCAGTAAAGCCATTTATTCTTTATCCTCTTTCCTCTTTTGGTGTGCCTGCATTTAATCAGAAAAGGTAATTAACAAAAGAGATGATTTTACTCCAAAGCAGGATTTCTCCTACTCATGTCTGCCATCCATCTCTGTAAAACATGGTAATGGCTTCTGTGTTTGATAGCCATCNGCAGGCATTTGTCATAGCTGCAGGAAGACGCCATGTATTGAATTNACCAAATTAAGTGCAGTATAACCTAGCGCACTGATTCTGGTTCTGGNTTTGCTGTATGGTTGTTAGTACTATTTCCATGGCTTCCGGTTCATCTCGAAGCAGCCCCTGTTTCAAAGAACTGGTCATCTTTTCCTTTCCCCTGCCAGCGTCTCAGATCCTTCTTACTGACCCCACCATTCACTGAACAATTGTGGATTGAGCATTACCATGGACTGGGTATCTTAAGTCATCTGTTGCCCTTGAATCCTGTCCTCATCATGACCCGTGTCACACAGGCCTGGAGCTGTGGGAAAACACCGGGGCTTTAGTTCTGTTGTGTAGCCCATGGCTGCTGGGATATCCTCCTATCTCTTGCCCTATCCCATCTGTCTCCTTAACTGACTCTCTGCAACCCTTGTCTTTCTGTTCTTGTCTCACTGGGTATAGCATGCTGATGTTCTTCCAGAATGATCAGATTTTCACTCTCTGGCTTGCTTTCAAGCCTGATCTCATTAAATCATAGTTTTCTATCCAGTGATGGCTGTTGGCTGTCTTTCATGCTCTCTGACTTCCTCAGAATTCTTGGCAACCTTATTTGCTTTTGAGTCACTTCCTGAATTTCATAGGNACTCTCTGGGGACAGGTAAAGAGATGGAAAGTAGGATAATATCCCTCAAGTCTTTTTACTTTCTCCTTGAATTAGGTGACTGTATATTTCATATTAAAAGTTACAAATTGGGGGCTGAAGAGATAGCTAAGCAGTTAAGAGAACTGGCTGCTCTTCCAGAGGACCTGGGTTCTGTTCCCAGCACCTACATGGTGGTTCTTACCCTTTTTTGCACTTCATAAGCACCAGACATGATGTGGTGCACATACATATATGCAGACAAAACACCCATACATATAAAACAAAATAATCTAAAAACAACATTAAAATCATTAACNTAAGTTATTAATTAAATAACCCCAGACACACACAGCTAGACTTCAATTTGCTTCAACTCAGGTAGACTAGATCTCAAAGATTAAAATTAACTGAACTTATTTTTACATTTCCAATGTGAAAGACTTAGCAGTTTGGATTATCATTGATTTGCTCCCTAAAATGTAAATATGAATAGTTCTCATGTACTCTGTGTGAAAGGTAGGAATGAGAGAATCCTTATTGTGCTGAAATTAAGGTGATGAGGATCTATGTCAATTATTGGACAAGAAACCATATTTTAAGATAAATAAATAAAATGGGGTAAGAAAAGAGCTAAAGGACCAATGAGATGCTCCATGGGTGAAGGCACTTACTACCATGCCTGTTGACTTGGGTTTGATTTCCCCCCTCACCTCTTCCCAGGATCCNCATGTTATAAAGAGAAAACCAACTCCAGCAAGTTGCCCTCTGACCTCCACACACATACACCATGACACATACATACCCAGTGAATGAATGAATGAATGAATGAATGAATGCAATAAAAGTGGAACCTTATTCATGTTTGCTTTGGCCAGCAAATAATCCAAACGAAGAGTTCCCCAGGACAACTGACATTTATAAGAATAGATTTGATCAATGAATGCCTTTTATCCCCTTGGATACTTGCCATTTGCTGCATTAGTTTTCTTAGTTTCCGAAACAGGAGTTGACTCTTAATTGTTTTATGGAACANTATTAAGTTAAGTCAGAGGAAAATAGCAACACACTATTATTTTGTGACATCAACTGTTGTATGATAGTCTAACAAAACAAAAATGACTTCTCCTGCAGTCTAGCACAGGAAAGTGTGGCTTCTATACATTACTCTGCATACATACCCTCACACTCCTGGCCTGGGAATGATAGTATTCTGGAATTCATTGAGACAAGAAGCCAAGGGCAAGGGTTCAGAGCCGATGGCTCAAGAATGGCCATTTGTTTTGGCCCTGAATCATTTGCATCTGGATATAGAGCCCTTGTCACTTGAATCTCTGAACTGATGTGTGAGATTTGCCAAAACAGAAGTTTGGAGCGTATGGCATGATTTGCCTTTGCTGAGCCAAGACCAAGAAATGCATGACTTTGATACTGAAAAAGAAAACTGTTTCCATAAACCATACTTGTTTTGGTCCTGATTCAGTTTTCCGTGTTCCCTTCCTTGGGAAGTAATGAATGGTATGTTGAAATATGTTTAAGCCAAATGAGATCTTATTCACTCACAGCCAGCTTGTCCCGAATCCATTGAGATCATGGAGAGAGCTGAGAGTCTCACCTTGGAATTATTTATTTTGATTTTTTTCACCTTGGAGTTAAACGTAAATGGAAGAATGAATGTGGCCACTGGTTTGTGTAACTGCCAGACCGCTTTGTCATCATGGCTTCAATAGGAGCATTTGTATTTGCAGAGGATCTGCTGGGCCAGGCACTCAGTGAGTGTGGGTGCCAATACCTAGTAATTTGCTGTAGTAGTGGGCAATCAATAACTTCTTGTCTTTTAGAGAGAAACAAACAAAAGAATCACTTTTTTTCTCCTGTGCCTATTGGGTTAAGAAAAGCAAGGTTTTATTTTTATTGGTTCTTTGAGAATTCTGTACAGTGTATTTTGATCATATTCACCCTCTCTCAAAATTCCTCCCTGATCTGCCCCTTTGCCCTAACAATTAACATTGCGTCCTCTGTTTCTTTTTTTTCAAACCCANTTTCTCCAATTAATGCTGCCCATCTATTCTTTGATGTGTGGCCTNCCTCTAGGTATGCTCGACCAACAGCCACATCCTTAAAGAAAACTGGCGATCCCTTTCCTAGCAGCTGTCGATTGCAATAGCTCCTTAGCTAGCGGTGGGACTTCACACCTACCTTCCTCTCCATGCTGGCGTTTTGCCTGGCACAGGCTAAAGTAAACGTTTCTAACTCATGGTGAAATGATGGATACAGCTTTCTCCTGTGATAGCCTAGTATTTGGTAACGAGTATCTTTGCATGGCAAACACCCAGGGGCAGTATTCAAATTATTTTCTACCTGCTGCCCTGTAAGCAGTTACCCAGGTGGTTCCCGGTTTTGAACCAGAGCGGGGTTCTGGGGCAAGGACATACATATGGGAAATGGGAAAAGGGTTCTAGAGCAGAGATCAGGAGGTGGCAGAGGGTACGTACAGGGACTCAGGACAGAGGCTATCCACCTTCCAAAATGCAAGTTTATCAATATTTTAATGAGAACCATGGCCAAATTTTTGGTATTAGCCCTATGTAAAGTCAATCAGTGATCTAAAGTAACTAATAATAGATGGAGGTGATGGGTCAGCAATGACGTCACTTAACCTTTTTCTTCCTTTCTTTTTTTACAAACCCAGATTGGGGAGCTCCTAAGCACCACACACCCTGCCAACAAAGCCAGCCTCACCCTCTTCTGCCCTGAGGAGGGAGACTGGAAGAACTCCAACCTTGACAGACACAATCTCCAAGACTTCATCAACATTAAGCTCAACTCAGCTTCTATCTTGCCAGAAATGGAGGGACTTTCTGAGTTTACAGAGTATCTCTCAGAGTCTGTGGAAGTCCCTTCTCCCTTCGACATCCTGGAACCCCCGACCTCGGGCGGATTTCTCAAGCTCTCCAAGCCCTGCTGTTACATTTTTCCAGGGGGCCGGGGTGATTCTGCCCTGTTTGCAGTTAACGGATTCAATATGCTCATTAACGGAGGATCGGAAAGGAAATCTTGCTTCTGGAAGCTCATTCGGCACTTGGATCGTGTGGACTCCATCCTGCTCACCCACATTGGGGATGACAATTTGCCTGGCATCAATAGCATGCTGCAGCGGAAAATTGCAGAGCTGGAAGAGGAACGGTCCCAGGGTTCCACCAGCAACAGTGACTGGATGAAAAACCTCATCTCCCCTGACTTGGGGGTTGTGTTTCTCAACGTACCTGAAAATCTGAAAAACCCAGAGCCCAACATCAAGATGAAGAGAAGCATAGAGGAAGCATGCTTCACCCTGCAGTACCTGAACAAACTGTCCATGAAACCAGAGCCTCTATTTAGAAGCATAGGCAATACCATTGAGCCTGTCATCCTATTCCAAAAAATGGGAGTGGGCAAACTTGAGATGTACGTGCTTAACCCAGTCAAGAGTAGCAAGGAAATGCAATATTTTATGCAACAGTGGACTGGCACCAACAAAGACAAGGCTGAACTAATCCTGCCCAATGGTCAAGAAGTAGACATCCCAATTTCCTACTTAACTTCAGTCTCATCTTTGATTGTGTGGCATCCAGCCAATCCTGCTGAGAAAATCATTCGAGTTCTGTTTCCTGGCAACAGCACCCAATACAACATCCTGGAAGGACTGGAAAAACTCAAGCACCTAGACTTCCTAAAGCAGCCACTGGCCACCCAAAAAGATCTCACTGGCCAGGTGCCCACCCCCACAGCGAAACAAGTCAAATTGAAACAGAGGGCTGACAGCCGAGAAAGCCTGAAGCCAGCTGCAAAACCAGTTCCCAGTAAATCGGTGAGGAAGGAGTCCAAAGAAGAAGCCCCTGAAGTCACAAAAGCTAGCCAAGTGGAAAAAACACCCAAAGTCGAAAGCAAAGAGAAAGTAATAGTGAAAAAGGACAAGCCGGTGAAGACAGAAACCAAACCTTCAGTGACAGAAAAGGAGGTGCCCGGCAAAGAGGAGCAGTCCCCTGTGAAAGCCGAGGTGGCCGAGAAGCAAGCCACCGAGAACAAACCTAAAGTCACCAAGGAGAAAGTGGTGAAAAAAGAAATAAAGGCAAAACCCGAAGAAAAGAAGGAGGAGAAGGAAAAGCCCAAGAAGGAAGTGGTTAAAAAGGAAGATAAAACGCCAATCAAGAAGGACGAGAAACCGAAAAAGGAAGAGGTCAAAAAGGAGGTCAAAAAAGAAGTCAAAAAAGAGGAGAAAAAAGAGCTGAAGAAAGAGGTTAAGAAGGAGACACCNCTGAAGGAAGCCAAGAAGGAAGTGAAGAAAGAGGAAAAGAAAGAAGTTAAAAAGGAAGAGAAGGAACCCAAAAAGGAAATTAAGAAGATCTCCAAAGACATAAAGAAATCAACTCCTCTGGCAGACACAAAAAAACCAGCTGCATTAAAACCAAAAGTAGCAAAGAAAGAAGAATCCACCAAGAAAGAGCCTGCTGCTGCTAGCAAGCTCAAGGACAAGGGGAAAGTTAAAGTCATTAAGAAGGAAGGCAAGACCGCAGAGGCAGCTGCCACAGCTGTTGGCACTGCGGCCACCACGGCTGCTGCGNTGGCAGCGGCTGGAATAGCGGCCAGTGGTCCTGCCAAAGAACTTGAAGCCGAGAGGTCCCTTATGTCATCCCCTGAGGATCTAACCAAGGACTTTGAGGAGTTAAAGGCTGAGGAGATTGATGTGGCNAAGGACATCAAGCCTCAGCTGGAGCTCATTGAAGATGAGGAGAAACTGAAGGAAACTGAGCCCGTGGAAGCCTACGTCATCCAGAAAGAGACAGAAGTCAGCAAGGGTTCTGCTGAGTCACCTGACGAGGGGATCACTACTACCGAAGGGGAGGGTGAATGTGAGCAAACCCCCGAGGAGCTGGAGCCAGTTGAGAAGCAGGGAGTGGATGACATTGAGAAATTTGAAGACGAAGGAGCTGGTTTTGAAGAATCCTCAGAGACCGGAGACTATGAAGAGAAGGCAGAAACTGAGGAGGCTGAGGAGCCAGAAGAGGATGGGGAAGACAATGTGAGCNGAAGTGCCTCTAAGCACAGCCCCACGGAAGATGATGAAAGTGCAAAGGCTGAGGCGGACGTGCACATCAAGGAGAAGAGGGAGTCTGTGGCCAGCGGTGATGACCGGGCAGAAGAAGACATGGATGAAGCAATTGAGAAAGGAGAAGCCGAACAGTCTGAGGAGGAGGGTGAAGAGGAGGACAAGGCAGAGGATGCCAGAGAAGACGACTATGAGCCTGAAAAGGCTGAGGCTGAAGATTATGTGATGGCCGTGGTTGACAAGGCTGCGGAGGCTGGTGTTGCGGAGGAGCAGTACGGATTCCTGAGCACACCAGCCAAGCAGCCTGGAGCCCAGTCTCCTGGCCGAGAACCTGCATCTTCAATTCATGATGAGACTCTACCTGGAGGCTCAGAGAGTGAGGCCACCGCTTCTGATGAGGAGAATCGAGAAGACCAGCCCGAGGAATTCACTGCCACTTCTGGATATACCCAGTCTACCATTGAGATATCTAGTGAGCCCACTCCAATGGATGGGATGTCTACTCCTCGTGACGTGATGAGTGATGAGACCAACAATGAGGAGACGGAGTCCCCATCTCAGGAGTTTGTAAACATTACCAAATATGAGTCTTCGCTGTATTCTCAGGAATACTCCAAACCTGTTGTTGCATCATTCAATGGACTGTCAGAAGGGTCAAAAACAGATGCCACTGATGGCAAGGATTACAATGCTTCTGCCTCCACCATATCACCGCCTTCCTCCATGGAAGAAGACAAATTCAGCAAGTCTGTTCTACGTGACGCTTACTGCTCAGATGAGAAAGACATGAAAGCCAGTACCGTGTTGGACGTCAAAGACGTTTCAGAAGAGAGACTTAGCCCAGCCAAGAGTCCATCCCTGAGTCCTTCTCCACCATCACCCATA
This sequence comes from Neotoma lepida, assembly GCA_001675575.1. Lineage (NCBI taxonomy): Eukaryota > Metazoa > Chordata > Mammalia > Rodentia > Cricetidae > Neotoma > Neotoma lepida. Next base: position 30,127 of record LZPO01107975.1, on the reverse strand, counting down.
GAGAAGACTCCCCTGGGTGAACGTAGTGTGAATTTCTCCCTGACACCCAATGAGATTAAAGTCTCTGCAGAGGCAGAAGCAACATCAGTGTCTCCTGGAGTGACCCAAGCAGTAGTTGAAGAACATTGTGCCAGTCCTGAGGAGAAGACCCTGGAAGTAGCATCACCATCTCAGTCTGTGACTGGCAGTGCTGGCCACACACCTTACTACCAATCTCCCACTGAGGAGAAGTCCAGTCACCTACCTACAGAAGTCACTGAAAAGCCACAGGCAGTTCCAGAGGGTTTTGAATTCAGTGAGGCCAAAGATGAGAATGAGAGAGCTTCCATAAGCCCCATGGATGAGCCCGTTCCTGACTCAGAGTCTCCTATTGAGAAAGTTCTGTCTCCCTTACGCAGCCCTCCTCTTATTGGATCTGAGTCTGCCTACGACGACTTTCTCACTGCTGATAGCAAGGCTCTTGGCAGATGTACCGAAAGCCCCTTTGAAGGAAAGGATGGAAAGGAAGGCTTCCCAGACAAAGAAAGTCCTGTGTCTGACGTGACTTCCACTGCTCTTTACCAAGACAAACAGGAAGAGAAAAGCACAGGCTTCATACCNATAAAGGAAGACTTTGGTCCAGAAAAGAAAACCAATGATGTTGAAATCATGAGTTCTCAATCAGCTCTGGCTTTGGATGAAAGNAAATTGGGAGGAGATGTATCTCCAACACAAACAGATGTCAGTCAGTTTGGCTCATTCAAAGAAGACACCAAGATGTCCATTTCAGAAGGCACCGTCTCAGACAAATCAGCCACTCCCGTGGATGAGGGTGTGGCAGAAGACACTTACTCTCACATGGAGGGTGTGGCCTCAGTCTCTACTGCCTCTGTGGCCACAAGCTCATTTCCAGAGCCCACCACCGATGACGTGTCTCCTTCTCTGCATGCTGAAGTGGGCTCCCCACATTCCACAGAGGTAGATGACTCCCTTTCAGTATCTGTTGTGCAAACACCTACCACTTTCCAGGAAACAGAAATGTCTCCATCTAAAGAAGAGTGCCCAAGACCAATGTCCATTTCTCCTCCAGACTTCTCCCCTAAGACGGCCAAGTCCAGGACACCAGTTCAAGATCACCGATCCGAACAGTCTTCAATGTCTATTGAATTTGGCCAGGANTCACCTGAGCACTCCCTTGCTATGGACTTCAGTCGGCAGTCCCCAGATCACCCTACTATGGGTGCGAGTATGCTTCACATCACTGAAAATGGGCCAACTGAAGTGGACTATAGTCCTTCTGATATCCAGGATTCTAGTTTGTCACATAAGATCCCACCAATGGAGGAGCCATCCTACACCCAAGATAATGATCTGTCTGAGCTCATCTCTGTATCTCAGGTGGAGGTTTCCCCGTCCACCTCTTCTGCTCACACCCCTTCTCAGATAGCCTCTCCTCTTCAGGAAGACACTCTCTCTGATGTCGTCCCTCCCCGAGACATGTCCTTATATGCCTCACTCACCTCTGAGAAAGTGCAAAGTCTAGAAGGAGAGAAGCTCTCTCCAAAATCCGATATTTCTCCACTCACCCCAAGAGAGTCCTCACCTTTGTATTCACCCGGCTTTTCCGACTCTACCTCTGCAGCCACAGAGAATGCAGCAGGTCGCCAAACCGCTTCCCCACCAATGGATGCTGCCTCTGCAGAGCCCTATGGCTTCCGTGCCTCAATGTTATTTGATACAATGCAACATCATCTGGCCTTGAATAGAGACTTGACCACACCTAGTGTGGAGAAGGACAGCGGAGGAAAGACACCCGGCGACTTTAACTATGCCTATCAAAAGCCTGAGAAAACCACCAGATCCCCAGATGAAGAAGATTATGACTATGAATCATATGAGAAAACCACNGGGCCCCCTGATGTGGGTGGCTATTACTATGAGAAGACAGAGAGAACCGTGAAATCCCCATGTGACAGTGGCTACTCCTATGAGACCATNGAGAAGACCACCAAGCCCCCAGAAGATGGTGGCTATGCCTGTGAAATTACTGAGAAAACCACAAGGACCCCTGAAGAGGGTGGTTATTCGTATGAGATCAGTGAGAAGACAACACGGACCCCTGAAGTGAGCGGCTACACCTATGAAAAGACTGAGAGATCTAGAAGGCTCCTGGATGACATTAGCAATGGCTATGANGATTCTGAGGATGGTGGCCACACACTTGGAGACTGTAGCTACTCTTATGAAACCACTGAGAAAATTACCAGCTTTCCTGAGTCTGAAAGCTATTCCTATGAGACATCTACAAAGACAACGCGGAGTCCAGATACTGCCACATACTGTTATGAGACCATGGAGAAGATAACCAAGACCCCACAGGCATCCACATACTCCTATGAGACTTCAGACCGATGCTACACTACAGAAAAGAAGTCCCCCTNGGAGGCACGCCAGGATGTTGATTTATGTCTTGTGTCCTCCTGNGAATACAAACACCCCAAGACAGAGCTCTCTCCTTCCTTCATTAATCCAAATCCTCTTGAGTGGTTTGCCAGTGAAGAGTCCACTGAAGAATCTGAGAAGCCCCTCACTCAGTCCGGAGGAGCCCCTCCACCTTCAGGAGGAAAGCAACAGGGCAGACAATGTGATGAAACTCCACCCACCTCCGTCAGCGAGTCAGCCCCATCCCAGACCGACTCTGATGTTCCCCCAGAGACGGAAGAGTGCCCCTCCATCACAGCTGATGCCAACATTGACTCTGAAGACGAGTCAGAAACCATCCCCACCGACAAAACTGTCACCTACAAACACATGGACCCTCCTCCAGCCCCCATGCAAGACCGAAGCCCTTCTCCTCGCCACCCTGACGTGTCCATGGTGGACCCAGAGGCCTTGGCCATTGAGCAGAACCTAGGCAAAGCTCTGAAGAAGGACCTGAAAGAGAAGGCCAAGACCAAGAAGCCGGGCACAAAGACCAAGTCCTCNTCTCCTGTAAAGAAGGGTGATGGGAAGTCCAAACCCTTGGCAGCATCTCCCAAACCAGGAGCCTTGAAGGAATCCTCTGACAAGGTGTCCAGAGTGGCTTCTCCCAAGAAGAAAGAATCTGTGGAAAAGGCTACGAAGACCACCACCACTCCTGAGGTCAAAGCCACACGTGGGGATGAGAAAGACAAAGAGACTAAGAATGCCGCCAACGCCTCCGCATCCAAGTCAGCGAAGACCGCAACAGCAGGTAGGTAGGGGTAGCATTTACAGACCACGGTTGCATTTGCAGACCTGTCTGCTTCTCTGTTTGGCTTTTTGCTGGGAAGACCAGGGAGCAGGGACTGTTGCTTCACCTTCCCTCTGCCTTCCTCTTCTGCCTAAAGGTACACCTCTTAGCCAGTGTGGCTCCCGGGCTTAGAGATAGNGGAGTACATGGCCCATTGCTGCTGGAATCCATCAAGTGGGTATGTTGGGTTGGTATCATTCTGGACAGCAGCTGCAGGCCTGTTGCAAACTTTCAAAAGTGAGAATGTATGTCTCAGGCTGTTCAGGGAGACTTCAGGCACATTGGCCCTAAAAATCACATTGAGATGANAGGCCAGGAGCTCCCAAAAGCCTATAGCAAACCAGAGGTTCCCTGGCAAACTTGGAATGTTCAGTCTAGGCACAATATTTCTTCTGAAAAGTTTAAAATGTAATATTTAAAAAATTTACCCTTTTTTTTTTTAAAGCCATCATTTGGGCAATATGTGCCCATTGAAACAGCTGCTGTGTTTTCTTAACCTGCTCATAAACAGAGTAATTCCAGTTTCCCAGTAACAGAGTAATTCCAGTTTCCCAGTAGTGTCTGGTACAAAGAGAAAGATGCATTAAAGACTGTTTCTTCTTCCTTCCTACCCATGGCCTCACAAACATAGTGCTTTTTCAGACTGGAATTCAACTCAACAGGAGCTAAATAAAGATGTCTGAGGGCTCCTGGTTTGCCACTGACACATAGCATTCTCCATTTTTTAGCAGTGACTTGAGGCTTTCGGTTTGTGAGACAGGTTCTAGCCTTATAGCCCTGGCTGGTTTTGATCTTGTGATCCTTCAGCCTCTACCTCCTGTTCTGGGATCANAGGAGTGTACCACCAGAACCAGTGTGAGCAGGCTTTTGATGGAATGGCTCCTTGGCAACACAATTTCATCCTGTTGCTTCAGTCATTTCTAGTAATACACTTCGTTTGTTTCACATAATTACCCAGAGATCTTCAATCACAAAATAATATACATTTATCCAAACGTGTAAAGCAAAAACTTAATTTAAGCATTTCCTTGATATATGAGGGAAAATCTGAGACCAACTTCTGGGGCTTTCAAATCCAGTACCCTTTAGGATATACTAGTTACAGCCTCAGGTTTTTATTTTATGTTGACATTAGATTTTGTCAGGCTCGGCATTTACACAATTCACATAGAAAACAAACTGAATTTCTTCATGATCAGATTAAACATAAAACCACCAGATAATTAACTCCCTGTTCTAGAAGAGTTGACAACCATCTTATACTTAGGAGAAAGCATGGAATTCATCTAAATAGGATCTAAATGGAAAAAAAAAAAAAAGCTGAAATTTGCCAAAACACTAGCTCATACAACTAATGAATTGTTCTGTTGGCATCTAAAGAGGTAAAGACAGTGCTGTTGAGATGGCTTTGTGGGTAAATGCACTTGCCACTCAAGCTTGGCGACGTGAGTAAAATCTCTGGGTGCCAATGTGGAAAGTTATCCCCTCTGATCCCCACATGTGTTCTGGCATGCATGTGCCCCTGCACTCATTCCCACTCAGATTTCTAAAACAGGCAAAATGAGTCATAACTTGACTTTGAAAATAAACCTGGGTGGANATTTGATAGCTTTGATGCTTGGTATATTTTTNTGAAACACTCATTCATTGATGATAAGGATTTTCCTGTTCAGGGGAAAACTGTAGACGTCACCGTAGACGTCATTACATAACAGAGGCTACTCTGAACACCTATCCCCCT
>LZPO01107975.1:4468-15349 GCA_001675575.1 Neotoma lepida | reverse complement strand
GGCCAAATCAGTGGAAGAAAAGGTTATTTGAGCCAAGAAATTGTTAGACTACAAGGCAAGCTTCCAGATGTCACTGTTGGAAAGCCCTGTTCATGGCCCTCATTTATAAGATGGAGTTTTACAATATTTACAATTGTCATTGTTGAAAAGTTCACATTCACGTCACATTTTCTGCTGTTAAAATTCACTAAAGCCAAAAGAAACTCTCTGAGCCCATTTCAGACATTAGCTCTTCTCATCCACACGTGAGGAAGCTATTGGGTGCCAACAGAACCACAGTCCCCACTCCCATGGCCATGTGACATCATCTTCATTTGGGAACTCCAGACTTCTAGTCCATTTATCAGGAAGCAAATTCATACAAGTCATCCATCACTTGCCCCTTTCTCCGAGGAACTGTGTTCAGAAAGAATAATGATCTGCCCTTCACTGTATATTTCATATGCATATTTGGTCAGAAAAGGAACAACCCATGTTGTTCTCCTGGTCTGTTTAATCTCTCACTGGAGAAAGTNTCTTGGGTGCCCTGCCAGGGGTTCTGAACTATTCATATTTTGGACTAGGGAGTTCTTGAGGTATGTGGTAGGGGGCTCTCCTGTGCCCTCTGAGATGTTTACAGCATTCCTGGCCTCTATTCAGGAGATCCAATAGCAGCTCCTCAGCTGAATGTCAAAATTACCAACAGACATTACTAAAGGTGCCCCGGAAGGAAACTATTCCTAGTTGAGAAGCACCGTCTTGGGTTTTACCCCAGGCTCCCATAGAGAGCCGCCACTGTTGATGGATGGTTCATACCAGGGGTATNCACTGGTTGTGGTAGTATGCTAGGAGGAGGCCAACAGTGCCACCAGCCAATGAAAGAATGGGGTTCACACGTATGTACTTGACTGCTGTGGCCCTCGGTGGAAGCTGCTGAGGTGTGCACTAGACTACTCTCGGAGGGTCCCCAGTGTGAGTGAGCCTGCCCTACCCACACTTAATTGTGCACCTCCAGTTGGTTTTCCTTCTTTCCCTGTTGAATCTCTCCCTTTCACCTACCTTCTTTGATCACTCCAACTGAGTCCTTGTCNTCTANCCTGCTTTTGTGTGGGAGGTTGCGTAGGAGTGGATATTCCAAACAATGACCTGCCAAGTCAGATCCGGCTTGACTCCAGCTCTCCAGCCCTTTGAGGGTGGCCTTGGTGCTTCATCATTTTCCTAAGACTTTGTTTTCATTTATGTGGGAAGCTCAGTGCAACAATACTCACCACATTCTTATGGATTGATTACGATACTGCATACAAAGGGTTTAATATACTACTTGGCTAGGAACGATCAATAAATATTAGCTTTTGCTGGGTGTGGTGGTGCAGGCTTCTAGCTTCTTCACCTAGTTGTCTGCCTGGAGGCAGGTAAGCAGATAAAGAAACAAGTGAGGCAGTGACCATTCTGATATGTCTCCCTCCCCATAAAACCTCTACCTGACAAATTTCACTTGGTCTGAATTACAGCGGTTTGCTCATGGTTAAACCCTCACGTTCGTATATATGGCTTTTTAGCCTGTTAGTAGTTCTCTTGGAGAGTAATACAGCTCAGTCTTCAGACTTCTCAACCTTAGAGGAAATTCTGCTCAGTCATGGTAATGAAGTTCTCTGGACACAGTACTTTAGAAGGTAAGAGCTCCTGTCTTCATGGAGTTTAAGATCTGGTGCATTCTCNCTGATGAGTTCAGAGAAGTCATTCAGAATTCATAAAATGGATAGGAGTTGACAGGTGAAGAGGGGCTGCAAACNTGCCCTGAGGCTGGCTCATAGAAACCTAGAGGAACGAGGGTGGGCTCTGGGTTCAATCTCTTCAACCCCATGGCAGTGGGAAGCCAGGCAAGGAGGCAATCAAAATAAAGTCTCTTCACTGGCTCCATTTGATTCCAAATGGTGTCCATTTATCTGGGGCACACACCTGCAATTTCAGTATTTAGGAGGCAGAGGATGGATAATCTCAAGCACAAGGCTAGCCTGGGCTACACAAGACAGTCTTACCTACCAAAACAGAACAGAAGAGCTCAGAAATAGGGAAGACCAACACAGAGCAAAGCTGAAACCCCTGACTCACTTTGGTATGTCAGGAGCTACAGATTAAGNCTCAGGAAAATGGGCCTGCCAGGGTGATGGATATGTCACAGGAGGCCAGGAGAGCCGGCAGATGGAAGGCATACCACTCAAGGTCATCAGAATGTANCAGGGAGAGGGCCCCTAAGCGATGGCTCAGAGCTCACAGGAGATAATCCTAACCTCAGTTCACTGGCATTGGTTATGAGGGCCTCAAGCATCTCTAGGTAACAGAGGCAGACAGTGATAGCCCNTGTGGGGTGCTTCTCTGCCAGGCCCATTTCTAATCTACATTCTTTGTTCTTACACAGGCAGGAAACCTGCTTCCACCTGAACCTCTGACTGCATCCCCTCGATGACCCAAACGACATGGGCTTCTAAAAATGTTCCTTATACTCAGTTCTAATTCCTTGTTCCTCCTCAGCAGCCATTTACATATACTTATTTTCTGCAGTGNTTAAAGATTNCCCACAGGGCATCATACAGTTGCCGTAAAGAACAAAACAATAGCGTGATGAGTTATCAGTATTGAAAGCAAAACCAGGAGGCTGTCAGGCCTGGAGGTTTTCAGTCAGCATGAAAGGAGCTGTGATCTGTTCATTTTCAAGGCCGTTGGCCATTTCTCATGAAATCTACAGCCTCGGGCTGGCCTAATGGTGCAAGGGGTAGAGTGCCCGCTGTGCAAACACGAGGACCTGAGTTACAATCCNAATCACTCAGTAAAATCTACATCTGTAATCCCAGTGCTGTGCGCATGTGTGTAGACATGGATCCCTGCCGCTCATTGGCCAGTCAGTCTAGCTGAANTGATGTCCAGTGAGAAAAAGCATGATTGAGGAAAGCACTCAACATCAACTTCTGGTTTCCACACGCACATGTGTGCACACCTACATGAATGGGTAACACACATCCACACTTACACTCTACAGTCTTCCCACCACCATATGGGATATCCATGGCCCAGTAAAAGGCAGATAAAACACAACGCAAAGGTTAGTGCTAACAAAACCCCAAGGGGAGGGCATGAAGCACTTGTGCTCTACGGTTGTTTTCTTGCCTTTTTGTTTTTCCTTGCTTTTTTTTAGTAAGGTGGGGGTAGGTTATGGGTTCAAACAGGTTTAGTTTAAACCATTGATTTTCATTCAATTTAAAATGCTTCTTTTCTGAGCACATTTACTCAAGACTGTGTTCATGAGGGCCATCTACAGATGTCAGCTTGTGGCACTTGGGAGGCTAATTAAAGCACAANGTAGGTATTTCCCTTCATTAGTGCTTTTCCGTCTCCCTGCCTGCCTGGCTCTCCCGTGGCTCGCCATCACTTCCCCTGTGGCTGACACCTCTCAGCTGTGTGTTGACAGACGGGGATAGCCAGCCCCCTCAGCCTCTGAAACATTATTTTTAAAGAACTACTTTTACTTTATGTGTGTGCCGTCTGCATGTAGGCTTGTGTACATGTGTGCCTGACTGTCCAAACGGGCCAGATGAGGACACTAGATTCCCTGGAACTGGAGTTACAGATGGTTGTGAACCACCATGTGGGGGCTGGGAACTGAACCTTGCTCCTCTGGATGTGCAGCCAGTGCTCTTAACCCCTAAGTCATCTCTCCAGGCCCCGGAACGTAAGTTATCTAAGGTAGGATCTGTATTACTCATCCTCGTCTGTTTCATAGCACGTAGCATGGTGCGCTGCATACAGGATACAATGTGTGTGATGCAGACCACACGTTCATCAGGCCGTGGCCGGTGGGGCCAAGCGCAGGAGCTCATGAAGAGGTAAGCTGTAGTTGAAGGCCAGGTTTCACTAATGGTCTGAGAAGGGTGAAAGTCAAATTCCCCAAGTCTAATCAATGAACCACCAGCTGGTCAGTGTCCACGTTTTCAAGGAGTTCGATGACGGAGGAGAGGGATGAGCATGACAGATGATAGGATGGAGGGGAGTTTGAATTGGACTTCAGACCTAGATGGCTGACGTCAATAGGGATGATGCCACATAGAAAGGGAATTCTTGACGGTCCCCAGAGCATCAGCAAGTATGGATCAAGGCTACAAATAAGTAACCTTGTCAAGGAGGAATAGGATAGTAAGTTATCACTTGAAAGAGGGGAGATGGTGGAGAGAAATGGTGGGGGTAGGGTACTGTTAAGGGCAAGAGAAGGGAGACCAAGGCTATGTGATGTGGCCCCATTTTCCTGATGAAGTAGAAGGCATGTCCTCAGTTCTCATGGTAAGGGTCTTGGGCTCATGTGGAGTGGCGAGGCTACTGAAATCAAAATGAGNCTGTCACTAAACAAAATGACCAACAAGTTCAGGACAGCCGTACTGTGAAGAGGAATTTAATTACCATCAAATTATTACTCTGCACTAACACCAGCTCAGAAGCAGACAAAAAGAAAACCAATTAGGATATATCAATTACNCCCAAGGCACTGTTACAAAGAGCCAAACACTGAGGGGCTTAAAAACTGACAGGATATTCTGGAGGCTCAAAAGTCCAGTCATGGCAGGGATGAGCTGTCTGAAGCCTCCAGGAGAAACTCTTCCCCTGCCTCTTCCATCCTGAGGTTGGTGGGCCTCCTATAGCTTGTGGCTGTCCCACTACCATCACCCGATCTGTTTTCACACTGCCTGCCTTCTGTGCTGTGCCTGTCTCTGCATCCATACTCCCTTCTGAAGAACACTAGTCTTCATGGGTTAGTAATCTCATTTTGATTTGATTCCCTCCACAAAAGACCTTATTCCCAACTAAGGCCAGATTCCAAGGTACTGGGGACTAGGGCCTCAACACATCATTTTTAGGGGATACAATTATGACTGTTCCAGATGTAGGTCCATGAATGCTAAGTGGGCCCAAATAAAGTCAGAAGGAAAGATGCTAGTGTAGTAGTTCTCAACCTGTGGGTCATGGACGCTTTGGGGGATGTGCATCTCAGACATCCTGCATATCAGATGCTTACATTATGATTCATAACAGTAGCAAAATTAGTTATGAAGTAGCAACAAAATAATTTTATGGTTGGGGGTCACCACAACAGGAGGAACNACCCAGGTTGGAGGGAGGCAAGTAAAGATCCAGATTCTGAAGATTAAGTTTGGGTGACAGAGTACAGATGAAGGGGTTGTAGGTGGGAGGAACAGGAACACGCTGGTTCAACAGGGGTCATGGTATGAAATAAAAGCAGAGAAAGGCACCTCAAATCTGAGACTTTGGATAGCTTGTCCCAGATCCTCCCAGACTGAGCNTGAAGGAAAGTNTGTGCTGGGCTAGGTTATCAAGAAGATTGTCCACTGCACAGAAGACATCAGAAGGGCAGAGGACAGCTACAGCTAGAAGCCTTGGTTGTCAAGGAAGAGAGGAGGGCATCATAGTTCAGGAGCCAGGTGTGCGGGGAAGGGATAACAGACTGGAAAGCCAGGCACTCCTAGGATGAGGACACAGTCACAGAGGACTGAGGGGGAATTTGCAAGCTCCCCCTGGGGCAGTGACTCGGGGACAGGAATGTCTCTTTGAGCAAGGCCTGGAACTGCAATAGGAGCATTAAGGAAAGAATGAAGGCAAAATTAGGAGCCAAAGAATGAACAAGATGCTTCAACAGCAACAGTCATTCCTTGGTTGCCACTGGATTTATCCTGAATCTATAAAGAAATGGCCGAGAAAACCCTGCCTTTGGCAAACCAGGATGCCAGCCCTGACCTTTGGTGATGACCCGAGTCAGTGCTGTTAGCCTGGAGGAGCCTGGCTGAGGTTAGACACAGAGGACAGTGTGGCTTGGGGCAGCAGCAGCTGAGCTTAGCTTTATCTCCTTCCTTACAGCATGGGGACAATGGTGCTACCTCACAGGGCTCAAGATGCTGGCACACCACAAGTCTTTGATGACTGTAATGACTGTAATTAGTATACTGGTCATAGTCTGATGGAAGAGGCCTAAAATGTGCTGTTCAAAACAGTAAGATTAAGGGCAGGACCCTCTCCCTCCTTTTCACCATAGATAAATGTTCTGAGATTATTTGGTGTCTTTATTTCTCCAGGTTTGGATAGAAGAATACAATCTTGAATGAAGATGTACCGCCTACAGAGCAGGCCAAGTCCCCTGACCCTCTCCCAGAGAGGCTCCAGGAATATTAATGTCCCATCTTCTGACAGTCTGCACTGACTTCTGTCACCCACACACTTCAAGTTCCATCCCTTCTCATTTTCTCCTTCAATAGAAAGGTTTGCTCTAAAGTTGTCTGTGTGTGGACATGTGTGCACACACATATACCAAAGGTTCATTTTACATATCTACAATGTGTGGGAAAAATGACTCCAATATGCTGAAAGTCAGGTCACAAGGACCTCACACCCAGGGCAAAGTTTCTCTCACAAGCTCCTGCATTCTCTAAGTGTCACTGTGGGTTCCTATAATCAAATCTAGTGAGGCTGTGGTCTGGAGACCTGTGCTGGACTTCTCCCAGAGGGGAAAGAGGAGGNCATGGTGTGGTGGGAAAGGGGCAGTNGCAATGTGTGAGCACCCAGGGCCCAGTCACNAGGATATCTGCCCTAGTCAGGGGACTATGGGACACAAGGTCTCAGGACATGCAGCTTGTGGCCCCATGTGCCTGGGCAAGGCCCAGAAACCGTTCAAACCTCTGTGTTATGGACCCGATTCCTCAGCTATAGCTTCTTCCATCGTCCTCACCAGATACTGGGAACTTTTCACTCTGTGCCCAGGACTCCACTGTGAGCCCCGAAAGCCCGTTAGAGATTTAGGTGGAAGCTTTGGCCCAATCATTTGCTACTTNCTTAGTTCCCTAGTCCTTGACATCTGGATGGGCAGACAGTGTCTTGACATGCAGCACATCNTGGCTTTCAGGCTCCGGATGGCTTGCTGTGAGAAAAGGNGACGCTGGGCAGCAGAGGCTGAGTCCCACCCTGTCTGTGCTGGACACTGGGCTGCCCCACACAGTCCTTGAGCAGGGCTGGCCTGCAGCCCTTTAGGCTGCAGTCTTTGCTGCACTCAGGGCCTGGTATTCTTGCTTCGCTCTCTCCCTCTGCTCCTGTTCCCTCTGGATCAACTGCATCCGCTCCAGGTGCCACTCACGCAATTTCTGCTCATAAGCAGCCAGGTCCTCGGCCTCACATGCGGGGAGTTTTTCTTTTACAAGCTGGGTGGTCAGAGACAAAAGGCTTTCTGCCTCAACCCTGCCCAACTCCTGCAGTTTAGACTGAGAGGCCTGTTGGAAACAAAGAAAAAAAAATTAAAAGATAAGGGAGCAGGTGGGAGAAGGAGAGGAGATGAGAAGCAATTAAGTCCTCTGCTAAACAGGCACACAATCTGCTCGCAGGAAAAGCTGCTTTGCGGGAAGCGCCCGGGCTCTCTCTCCTCAAGGTGCAGCTGCCTCCAGCTGCTTTCTCCAGCTCAGCAGTTACTCGAGATGCAGGCAGCGCAGCCCATGTAATCACACCACCTTGACTCACAAAGTGCAACTCCACCGCCCCTACTCCCTGCGTCCTTTTCAGTTCTTATTTAAGCCACAAGGACAGCAGAGGTCTAACACACATTTCCACTCGGGCGTGCTCCTAGCCAAGCAGTGAGGTCCAGTGAGGATTCTAGGATGCAAACAAGATGGCAGAGACTTCGGAAACCAGAGCCAGCTCATCCCTGTCTTTTCATTTAACTGACTTCAGTTCAAGTCCCTATCCTTGGTTTCTTTTAACAGCTGGAACTCATTTCAGGGATTTCTCACTAATGTTAAACAGCTTTCTGAGTGCTTGCACATGGTAGGCCTCCACCTGCTGNGCTCCCCTGCAGATCGGCCCTTACCTCCTGCCTGCTTACAGCTCCATCTGAGATGGCAGCCTGGTTGGGTCAGCCCAGTATTCCCNAGGAAGTACTAAAAGCATTAATCTACTTAAGTGCTTCAAGATGTACATCACCAGAGAGTGGCTTTTAGGGCCCCAGCTGCAGCTTAGTGGCAGATGTCCACGTTCCCAGCCCGAGGTGACGTGTGTACAGGATAAGGCCTAGCCAGCAAGAATGGTGGAAGGAGGCAAGGCCCATGAGCTCCAAGGAGCAGACAGGTCTAATTACAGAGAACTAAGCCCCAAACGGATTACCTCAGACTAATGAAAATCAGTGACAGGAAGGAGAGGAAATGTAAACTGAAAAGGGTTCTTTCTGATGTCATTTTCCAGGTAATCTGAAGCCAAAGAGATAGCCAGGGACACCAGAATAAAATCTCAACCAAAGTCAACTTCAGTTCTGGACAGGCTCAGTGCTGGGTCGTGTTAAGCCNAGACTCTCTGACCCAGGCGTCCAGTGAGGATAAAGGAAGTGCAGTGGGCCTGCCTATCACAGCTAAGGTCACAGCTAGCAGGCCACAAACACTTGTTTCTGTTCTTTCTTGAATTTTCATACAGCATCCTGTGGAAGTATGAGAGCTGAGAGGTTAATGAAGGCAAAGGTTTCCATCCTTTGATGCCAAAACTCTCGAATTGTTGAAGAGAACATGGTGAATGAGAATCCGTAGGCTGAAGGAGATTTTTTTCTTTAAGCTTTGTACACTGACAGGCNAAGTTAGGAGGGGAGGACTGTGTATAAATTCTCCACTTTGCTTTGTTCTCAGGGTATGATAGAAACATTAATTTTTTTATTCTCAGTTTCAAATTATAGAGGAGAGAAGCTGGGCAATGACTTCCCTTACAGAAGCACCAGGAGAAACAACCGCCTAAAACAGAATGGGACCCCATTATGCTAAGGGAAGGCTTCCCATTGCTGGTTCAGAAGACACAGACTAAGTGTAAGAATCCAGCAACATTTCTCCCTACCCATTGTGAAAAGGTCCAGCTGATCAGCTAAGCATGGATGGGACATTTTTATGCTCAAATAATAACTTTAGAATTAGAAAGCCCTTTTTTCTTTTTGTATTAAATGGACAAGAAACAAGGCAGGGAGGAGGACCCTGCATGGATCTTCTTCCCTGATACTGACGGCAGAGCATCTTAGGACAGAGTTCAAAGCCAGCTTGACTGCTCAGAGCTCTTCTGGAAACCTGTTTACATATGTCACGTAGTGTCAGGCAGTATCTCCAACACCCACCCTGAACAGCACAAAGCTGCCAGCCATGAGCCACAAAAGATGCCTGAATCTTATTGCTCCAAGCTGAAAATGTGACTAGCGTCTGTGTTTCCGATCGACCACATTTGGTGTACCATAGAGAAATGACCAGACATTCCACCCTGAGTGGGAGTCAGGCCCTTGTTAAGAGGAGGCAAGGCATTATCCACCNNTCAGGCACANACGAGGGATCACTGGGGATGCCATGCTGCCTTAGTGAACAACACTGTGACTGATTAGCTCAAGTACAAACTCATAAAAATTCCACCTGTTTCTCTTAAGGCCACNGCCTCTGGGAAGCAATACAAATGCAGTTCTTGCTGTGAGTTTTTAATGCCTTTGTGTGTGACTGATGCAGGAAAAGCCTGCCTGTCCATCACCAGAGAGAAATATGCTTACGCACGGCTGAGAGAAGCTCAATTTCTGCTCTGAATCACCTTAAATCGCTCCAGGTATCGGGGAAGCTTGGAATGTTCTGGTTCCTCGATGTCTAGCTGCTCCACCAGGTTTGCTGAGCCCAGGCTGCCTTCACCTTCCTGGGGCTGTGTCTCCTCTGAGGCCTGGTCAGCTGGAGATGTTACCACCTTCAGGACTCCGTCCAGCACATTGAGCTGTGTGGGGCACAAGAGGGTCAGAATGACATCATTTGTTATGGACTTTGTGAAGACCAGAGACAAAGAAAGGGAAAGGGGGACCCTCAAGACTGAGGATACCATTGTGGGTAACAGCTAGGGGTTATTGAAATGGCTGAACATGCAGGAGGTGCTGGGTTCAATCCCCAGTGCTGCAAACAAAAGAAGGAAGCACAACAATTCTATACATTAGCCACGCCCTCTCAGACAGCATGAAAACCTCAGTATAAAACAAAAGCTACAGACATGAGCTAAGGATCACCTATACAAGTGAATCAGCACAATGGTAAATTAAGTTTGTTTGTAGGAACCCAGGAATTACATTTGATGGGCATTAAAGGACCTCCCCTACTTTCATGTCTTTCTTTGGAGTCAGTCTGGAATTGGGACAAAGGGAAAGAAAAGACCACCGCAGACCACAAACAACAAAAGGCTATTCTGAAAGGACATTAAAGCCGCTGGCTGTAGGCAAGCCCTCCACCCCCGGGAAGATTCTAGCTCATGGAGTAGTATAAATTAGGGATCAGTCTAATCCATATAAGCTGCTGGCCACGGCCAGAGATGCACACAGGAAATTCATTTTAATGAGGGGGTTTCTGTGACTTAAATAGTAAGCAACTGAAAACATGGAGGGTCTTTTTGTTTGGCTCTCTTACTTCTCCCCTCGACTGTGCGGTACACCTCCCTTAACCCATGCAGGCCTTGGTCATCAGAGATGGGAAGGAAACAGTAGCAAAGCCTGCATAAGCACCTGCCTGGACACTCATTAACCCCATCAATGTCACAGCACAACAATGCACCAACACTACTCCAAGGCTTTACTGCTTCTAATATTTTACGCACAAACTAGATATATATCACATTCTGGTTGACATTCGAATACATTCCTATAAATTAGAATAAAAAGAATGCAACGTTGGCTGAAATTAGGAAGAATTATCCCTGGTGAAGGATTTGTGCATAATTTTGTGTTTTCAATTACCAACACTGAATACAGCCATCTTCATACACACACATTTACAAGTGTGTATCCTTGGTTATAACAACTGGGAAAGAATGTGACAGGTT
>LZPO01107974.1:324932-338970 GCA_001675575.1 Neotoma lepida | reverse complement strand
TAGGATTGCGTGGTATACTTGTAATGTGCCTTATGTTGTAATAGGCAAAAAACTGTTTCATTTTACTAGAGACATATGCTGGAACATTGTCAGTCTTAATTTGTACAAGTATCCCGATAATAGCCATAACTTGTAATAAATGTGCAATTATGGAATCAGCCTTTTCAGAACTTAAAGCAGTTGCTTGTTGAAATCCTGAATGTGTATCTATGGTATGGTGCACATACTTTAATATCTCCAAACTCTGCAAAAGGAAATACATCTAGTTGCCAAATTTCATTTCTTTGAGAACCCTTTGGGTTCCTTCCTTCAGGTAATGGAATTTGTTTATACAAAGAACAAGTAGGACATTTCCTTATAATTTCCATGCTTTGTTACTTAATGATAGAAAATTTTTTCTTTAAATATTTGCTGTTAACATGATGTTTCTTATGAAATTCTGAGGCTTCTAGCACATTTCCTATTAATAGCTGATCAATTTCATCATTACNTTATGCTAGAAGGCCTGGTAGACCCGTATGGGATCTGATGTTTGTTATATACAATGGATGATTTCTATTTCTGATTATTTGTTGTAGCTGAATAAATAGCTAGGTCAATTCTGAATCATCCAGAATAAGTTCAATGGTTTCAATATGTAAAACAGCTCTTAATATAGTCAATAACTATATTAGAGATTTAGGAAAATCTAACAATACCCTAAGAGTAGCATATAGTTCTGATTTTCAAACTGAATCATAAGGACTTTGAGCCACTTTACTTATTTTTTCCTGACTTATAACCTGCCTTTCCTGATTTATTTCCATCAGTATAGAACTAGGGGCTCCAGAAAGTGCTGTCCCACTTAGTATATGAAGGAGAATCCAATTAATTCTTTTTATAAACTTAAGTCTGTTGCTTTGGGGATATTTGTTGTTAATCTCTTCCAAAAAAAATTACTTGCAAGCTCTTTGCCACTGTTCATTTTCTGCCCATAATGAGGCAATTTCAGCAGTTGGTAAAAAGTACTACAATTTTTGCTGGGTCTATTCCTGCTAATTGATGAAGTCTCATTTTTCCTTTCAGAATTAATTTAGAAACCTTTTCTACATAGGTGTTTAATTTTTTACTCCATGTGCTAAAAATATCCATTCTAAGATATTATCTTCTCTCTGCATAAGAATTTCTGTGGGAGAATGAGTAGAAGGTAAAATAACCAGAATACAATCAAGCTCTGGATCCAAGCAATCCACATGCACATCCTGTAACTTCTTTTGTATTTGAGCCAATTCTCTCTCAGCCTCAGCTGATAAATTTTCTTGGACTATTTAAGTTCTTATCACCTTGTAAGGTTTGAAATAAAATTACTTAGCTTTTGAGTAGTTAATCCAATTGTGGGCCATAGCCAGTTAATATCTCCTAGCAATTTTTGAAAATCATTGAGTTCGTAATTGATCTCTCCTGATCTGTAATTTCTGTGGTTAAATTTTCTGTAAACCTATCTTATATCTTAGATAATTAGTAGAATCTCCTCTTGGTATTTTTTCAGGAACAATTTGTAATCCCCAGCAAGGCAAAATTCTCTTTACTTTATCAAACATTTTTTCTGAAGTATCTGCGTCTGAATCAGCCAGTAAGATAGCATCCATATAATAGTAAATTATAGATTAAGGAAACTGTTTACAAACTAGTTCAAATGGCTGTTGTATAAAATATTGATACAATGTGGGACTCTTTAAAATTCCCTGTGGAAGAATTTTCCACAGATATGTTTTAGCAGGTTGAGCACTATTATAAGTAGGCACTGTGAAGGCAAATTTTTCTTTATCCTATTCTTGTAAAGGTATAGTGGGGAAAAAAGTAGTCTTTTAAATCACTCTCTATAATAAACCATCCCTTAGGTAATAAAGAAGGCAAGGGAATTCCAGGCTATAAAGAACCCATTAGCTGAATCACCTTTTTTATGGCTCTTAAATCTGTTAACATTCTCCATTTTCCAGATTTTTTAATGACTTAGCTGCTCCTGTACCAGCTGTTCTAAGGACTATAATTTTTCTGATGTCAAAAGCCATTGTTCCACCCACACAGGTTTGTCAGTTAACCATTTTAAAGGTAGAACTATTGGTCTTTCAACTGTACCAAAGCTGTTGGTACCTTTGAAAGATCAACAGCTGTTGTGCCCTGCTTATGAACAACCTGAATGGTCTGTGACTGTTCTTGATAATACCTTTTAATATTTTTCTCAGAAGCATCCTGTATTTTATGGTTTGTTTCTGAGATTAGTAGAATGTTAATCTGTGTTTTCCATTGCTGCAGTAAATCACATCCCCATAAATTTATTGCTGTATTAGCCACATATGGTTTTAATTTTCCTATTTGTCCTTCTGGCCCTACACACTCAACGCATCTTGCACTTTGTTTTACCTGAGATAAAGTTCCAGTCCCTAAAAGGTGAATATTTACCTCTTGAAGAGGCCAATCTGGATGCCAACATTTTGGTGAAATTATTGTTACATCTGCCCCTGTGTCTAGTAAACCTACAATTTCAATGTCATTTATTTGTATTTTTAGCTTTGGTCTCTGATCATTTATAGCAGTTTGCCAAAATACTTGTTTTCTGGTCTCTCCTGATTTTTTTGTTTTATCTACTGAAGCTGTTCTGTCCCTGATTACATACAGACCAGTGTTGTTTTTAACAACAGGCATTAAATCTTTTAATTGCTCTGTGGATGAGTTTCTCTGATGCTGACAAGGAATGATTGGACCAAATTTGATATTGGGTCCTGCAGGAGGCTCCTTAGACCATTTCCCAATGGCAAAGGGTTACCTTGCCTGTCCCATGTGATCTGCATTCATTAGTCCAATGCCAGACTTTGTCACACCTTCTGCATACTCCAGAAGGCTGGAGCCTTTTGTTTGGATTATCTCTAGAAAAAACATTGTCTCTAAGAATGACTTGCCTACTGTCCCTTTTCAAATGACCTTGCTTACCAAAATTAAAACATCTGACCTTTTGATTTTTCATAAAACTTTTAGAAATTACTTCTCCTATCAGAGTAGCATCATAAACATGAGATCCAATATCAGCCACATTTCTAATCCATTCATCTATGGGTGCTGATCTTGCCTTTAAAGGCCTAGTTATCCTTTTGCATTCTGAATTAGCATTCTCAAAAGACAAATATTCAATTAGTATTTGTCTGACTTCTGGATCTGATACTATTCTATTTACAACTGAAGTCAATATTTGCAGCAAGAATCAGTAAAGGCCTCTTTGGGGCCTTGTATAATTTTAGTAAATGACTGAGACCTCTTTCCTGATTCTTTAACCTTGTCCCAAGCATTTAAAGCTGCTAAACAACAAACTGCCAAAGTGTGAACATCAAATTCAAGTTGCCTTTACAATTTAACATATTGGCCTTGACCTAGAAACTGATCTTGGGAAATATTAATACCTCTAGCCCTACTTCATTGCTCTGTGATCCTAGCTTTCTGCTTTCCACCATGTTCACTATTGTAACTGAGAACTGGCTTACAATGCTGCTGCTGCCAAATCTTTCCAGTCTTGGGGGATAATTCTGTTCTGAGTTGCACATGAATTTAATATCTGCTTCACTAGGGTGGATGCATAATATATGAAATGACTGCTTCCTGAAATCTCCTCAAATCTAATATTTCTATGGGATTCCATTTGACTTCTTGATAACCTCAGGGGTGTCTGTCGTCTCCTGGTAGTTCTTGTATAGTAACTGCATAAACTAAGATTGGTTCCTAACAACCTTGGGCTGTTCTCTTCAGTTTTATCATGTGGTGGCACAGTAGGTTCTTGTCTAAATTCCTCTGTCTGTGTCTGAGTATTTTTCTTATTTTCATTTATAAGTCTTTCTAAGGCTTGTATCTTATCAGTCCACTTTTCATATTTGGCACAAAAAAAAACCCACTATGGCTATAAAGGATAAAATATGAATTACCAGACTGATAGTAATTATAATCAGTATTATGTCAATCTCAGTTAAGTTGTTTCTCTTTTCATTTTTGCTTTTATTTTCAAGTCATTTAAAATAGTCCTGCATCATGATATTTTCCATCCTGTCTCTTATACACATCTAGATGTGTATAAGAGACAGTGTAGGAGATTTATTGAGGGGAAAGGGAGAGAGGAGGGGCAGAGAAGGGGGCAGGAATCAGTTCCTGGGGATGAGGAAGGGAAAGAGAAAGGAGAGAGGAGGTGGGCAAGGCCTGACTTTTATAAAGAAACATAGCAAATGCACACAGGGGGTGCTCTTAGTGGCTGCAGCTGAGGTTATATCCTGTCAGGACCCTAAGGGCAGGCCAGTACAGATACCTAAATGCTAACAGGACCAAATGTTGTTTTCAACTAAGTCTCTATCATTCTATTTTATCAATAAAGACTCGGGAGCCAGATGCTGGGACTAGCTAGAGAGGCAGAGAGAGCACTCTCCTCTACCATCATCCCAGAAAGAGAAGCTTACTCCTAGACATCTCAAACAAAAACCCTCTAGCCAGATGTCCCTCCCTTCTACTTCCTGTGCATCTTTTCTCCCTGTCCTCCTGACTTCCTCTTACTCTCTATGTTTTTCTCCTGTCAACTGGTTGCTTGCTCCACTTCTTGACCTATAGTTGACTTTATTTAATCCTGTTTACAATATCCAAGCAGAAAGCTCTTGGATTGGCTCTAGGGCTGAGCCAAATCACAGCTAGAAACAGGTTTTTCCAATAAATAATGCAATCTCAGGGTTCGCAATGTGATCAGATATCCTGCAACAAGTAGCCCTGACTTGGATCACAAATTGTAACTCCCAAGTTCATTTGGGAAGACAGAAGAAGACAACTAAGGAGAGAACTTTCATAGGACATAGAGTCTGTACCTTGATCTTGGATTACCAGCCTCCAGCTTATAAGAAATCAGTGTCTCNGTCTTGAACGCATTGGCACAGGAGACCGCTTCCTAAATATAACACCAGTAGCACAGACACTGAGAACAACAATTAATAAATGGGACCTCCTGAAACTGAGAAGCTTTTGTATGGCAAAGGACACAGTCAATAAGACAAAACGACAGCCTACAGAATGGGAAAAGATCTTCACAAACCCCACATCTGACAAAGGGCTGATCTCCAAAATATATAAAGAACTCAAGAAACTAGACATCAAAATATTGAACAATCCAATTAAAAAATGGGCTACAGAGCTAAACAGAGAATTCTCAAAAAAAGAATCTCAAATGGCTGAAAGACATTTAAGGAAATGCTCAACATCCTTAGTCATCAGAGAAATGCAAATCAAAACGACTCTGAGATACCATCTTACACCTGTCAGAATGGCTAAGATCAAAAACACTGATGACAGTCTATGCTGGAGAGGATGTGGAACAAGGGGAACACTCCTCCACTGTTGGTGGGAGTGCAAACTTGTACAACCACTGTGGAAATCAGTATGGCAGTTTCTCAGAAAATTGGGAATGAATCTTCCTCAAGACCCAGAGATACCACTCTTGGGTATATACCCAAGGAACGCACATTCATACCGCAAAGATACATGCTCAACTATGTTCATAGCAGCATTATTTGTAATAGCCAGAACCTGGAAACAACCTAGATGCCCATCAACTGAAGAATGGATCAAGAAAATGTGGTACATATACACAATGGAGTACTACTCAGCAGAGAAAAACAATGACCATATGATATTTGCAGGCAAATGGATGGAACTAGAAAATATCATCCTGAGTGAGGTAACCCAGACTNAGAAGGACAAANATGGTATGTACTCACTAATAGGTGGATATTAGATATAAACCAAAGGACAATCACTCTGCAACCCACAGATCCAGGGAGACTACCTAGCAGGAAGGACCCTAAGATGACTGTAGCATAAAATAAGCTTGGGTTTTACCCAATCACTAGGCAAGCTTCAGTGAAACATTTCATTATTAGGATAAGAATTTGTACCTCTATTTATGTTCAAACTATCTGTATATTATCTCTCCTGCAGTTGTACATCGAATGTTTTAATAATAATAATAATAATAATAAAAAAGAAATCAGTGTCTCTTATAAGCCACCAAATCTTGTACCTTACTATATAGCAGTCAAACTGACAATACAGTGACCATACATATTATGCTATAGAGTGTGTATGTGTGTGTGTGTGTGTGTGTGTGTGTGTGTGTGTATGTGTGTTGTGTACACATTTATGTTCACTGAGAGGGCTTGGGAACTTCAGTAACAAATAGCATAAACTTTGGTTTCTGAATACAAATTGAACATCCCCTGTGTGTGTGTGTGTGTGTATGTGTGTTGTGTACACATTTATGTTCACTGAGAGGGCTTGGGAACTTCAGTAACAAATAGCATAAACTTTGGTTTCTGAATACAAATTGAACATCCCCTATCCAAAAGACTTTTTTTTGCAGAGTTTTGAAGATTTGCATATATCTGTCATCAGACATCTTGGGGACTAGCTCAAGTCTAAACATGAAATTTGTTTGTGCTTAATACCTGTTACATTATCCATAGAGCTCAATGACATTTGTAATGCGCCTGCATTTTGACTGTGAGGCCAAGTGTGGAATTGTCCATGTATGGCNGCATGTTGATATTCAGTTTCAGATTTTTTTTTTGGAATGGGCTAGATTTAGAGATTTTTTTTTAAATTAGGAATACTCAGCCCTGTACCATTCCACACAATGAAGGAAAACAGAGCCATCCCAATTATTCTCTTCTCCCTTTGCTTCTGTCTTTTTCTTTTCCTTTGTCTATTCTGAAATGCTATTATTAGGTATTGTGATGGTTATGTTGACTGTCACCTTGACAGAATCTGGGATCTCCTAGTTGGCAGGCCCCTGAACACACCTGTGGGGGAGTATTCAGCCTCTAGCATGGCCATGAGTGTCTGTGTTGATTAGGTTCATTGAGGTGGGAAGACCCATGCAGGTGGCTCCATGTTATAAGCTGTAGTCCTGAACTATGCAAAAAGGAAAAAGCAGGTGGAGGACAGCATTGCTCTTCCTCTTGGCTGTGAGTGCAATGTGGCCAGCTGCTTCAGGCTCCTTCCCCATCATGAGGGGCTCTAAACCTTGCACTGTGAGCCAAAATAAATCCTCTCTCCCTTAAGTTGCTTTGGTCAGAGTATTTTATCAAAGCAACTGGAAAAGTGATTAAGACAGGTATATTCACATTTAGACTTGAGCTGTTTTTAGTAAATTGACTTCTTTATTGTGTCAGTCAGCTGTGGGACATAACAAAATATTACAGATAGGGTGGCTCANCAGTAGGAACTTATTTCTCACAATTCTGGAGACTGGAAGTCCAAAATCAACAGCCAATATGGTTGATTTCTGGTGAGCTCTCTCCCCTTGGCTCATAAATAGCCACTTTCTTGCTAGGTTCTCACCAGGTCTTTCTTCTGTGGATGAGAGCAAAGCAAGCTTTCTTCTGTTGTGGAATATTATTTTAACTAGGCAAAGATGTGTTACATTTGTTTGTGCTGCATAATATTACTTTAACTGTGTAAAGGTGTGTTACATTTGTTTCTGCTGCATTTGTTTAACAATGTAAGGATGTGTTACATTTGTTTATGCTGTATTTGTTTAATTGTGAAAAGATGTGTCGCATTCAGAACAGCTTCAAGGCTGCTAAGATGATCAGCCTCATAGACTACTTCAGCCAAGACTTAACAATTATCCTGATTTTTTCAAGGTTCACCCAAAGATTCCAGTACCCCTAGACAACAGAAAGCAATCTAGAAAAAACAATGCCCATGTTCCCAAAAGATGTTATGGATGTGTATTGTCATTTAAGGGGGGTTGGTTACAAATTGTTATTGATCATAGTTAAAAAAAACTAAACAAAGGAGTTAAATTCAAAGATCTCTTTCTAAAGGAAAAAAGGTGGATATGATATAGAAATGATAGGGGGGAAGGTAGATTAATGAATCTACTTTAATCTAAAAAACAACTATTAATCTCAAAATATTTTACATTGGTATGGATTTTGGTTTATTGATACAAATTTAAAGTTAATTTTGTTATATTGTATNTATGTTAACTCTTGTTTAGGGTATTGTTTTTATGTGGCTCATCTAAAAATGTAATGTATAATTAAGAAATACAGATTAATAGTCATCTCTAATAGTCAAACTTTTTATAATAGTCAAACTTAATAGTCATGTTAGGTATGTTTTCAAAGTCATACACAGATATATTTAGATANATAGATGGTCTTCAAAGACTTCAAAGACCTATAGAATATGGCATTTAACGTGTTTAATAACCTAAGGCTTTTCATGACAGTGAGACATGTCTGTGCCACACAACACCAATTTACTTCAAAAGTGGATGATGGGCATTGAAGAAACTCCGTATGGAGTTTGCTTGCTTTCTTTATGGCAAAGCCAACCATTTGGGCAAAAACCTGCCCTTGGCTCAATTGCTGGTAGTATACTGTCCAAACTGGACCAGCAGGATACAAAAGAAAGTGACTGCCAAACTTTGCCAAGNCAAGGTAGGACAGTACTTCAAAATTCTCTGCTGCTCAGNAAAGTCTGTCAGATATACTAGGTCTGTAGGCCAAAGTTCGGTGCCCCAACATTACAGAAAAACTTTGGGTGACTGTCCAGGCAGCCAGATGTCCTTGTCATTAGATAATATTACACCCTTCTGGGGTCTTTGATGGAGTTAGAGACTAAATAATTAGACTTAAAGTTTTTCTTACTTATGATAAAAAGGTAAATTAAATATAAAACTTTAGACCCACAAAGATAAGATAGATAATATTTTCTCTAAATTTGTCAAATACAAATGGACTGGATATGATGACTGTAATTCTTACTTGATAATTGTTTTGTTGTATATAATTTTACTATGTTAAAGTTAAAAACTTCTTTTTTAATTAGACAAAAAGGGGGAAATGTGTAATACTCCTTTGCATTGTGTGAATATATGTCACTGTGATTGGTTTAATAAAGAAACTGACTGGCCAATAGCTGGACAGGTAAAGGTTAGNTAGGAGAACCAAATTATGAGGCTGCTGGGAAGAAGAAGGGCATAGTCTGGGAGTCACAAACAGATTCAGGGAGAAGCAAGATAGGCATGCTGTACTGAGAAAAGGTACCAAGCCAATGGCAAAGTGTAGATAAGACATATGGGTCCATTTAAAATGTAAGAGTTAGCTAGTCTCAACCCTGAGCTATTGGTCAAGCATTTATAATTAATATTAAACCTCTATGTGGTTATTTGGGGAGTGGCTGACNGGACAGAGCTGATCAGCAGTCTAGGCAAAAACTTCCACCCACAGGTGTGNTNATTCACACCTGNGATCCCAGGACTCAGAAGACTAAAGCAGGAGGGTCAGGAGTTCAAAGCTAGCCTGGGCTACACAGTGGAACTCTATCTTCAATCAATAAATACTTAAACTAAGATAAACAAAAAAAAAGAGTATTTCTCATAAAGCATGTCACCTTAGNCTTACTTTTCTATTCAGCCTAACAAATCCTGGATTCCAATTAGAGTGTTCAGTCTTTTTACTTAATAAAATTATTGACGTGGTTCTCTTTAATTCTCTCTTGTCATTCCTTTTTCATATGTTCCCTGTTCTTCATTCTTGTGTCCCTCCTTTCCTGACTTAAGTTAACTGAGTGCTACTGAGTGTTATAGTTTCTCCACCCACTTTTAATTACACTTCTTTGTCTTTTTAGTAATTGTGTCACACAAGTTACAGCATGCATCCTCAACTCACCATGGCTTCTCTTGAGACAATGTGCCACTCACATATAATCCGAAGTTCTTCAAATAGTATCTAGATAACCCCTACCATACAATGTTCAGTGTAGAGTTTTAGCATTCTCAGGGTTTGAGTATGTTATAAAAACTTGTGTCTGGATTATTTAAATGTTTATGCCTTTATTTCCCTTCATTTCTGACAAATTGCCTTCATTATGCATTTAACACAAGACTGCTGTCTTAGTTAGGGTCCTATTGCTGTGAAGANACACTACAAAGATGGCAACTCTTATAAAGGAAAATATTTAATTGGGGTGGCTTGCTTATAGTTTCAGAGGGTCAGTCCATTACCATCATGGCAGGGAGAGCACGGTGGGATGCAGGCAGGTCTGGTGCTGGAGAAGTAGCTGAGAATTCTACATCTTGCAGGCAGCAANAAGTTGACTGAGACAGTGGGCAGTATCCTGAGCATAGNAAACCTCAAAGCCCACCCCCACAGTGACACATTTCCTCCAACAAGGCCATACCCACTCCAACAAAGCCACATGTGCTAATAGTGCCACTCCCTATGAGATTATGGGAGCCAATTACACGCAAACTACCAAAGTTGCTAAATATATTTCAGCCATTAAAAATGTCTTCTGGGGCTGGAGAGATAGCTCAGTTGGTAAAGTACTTGCCAGGCAAGCATGATTGACTCTATTTGGATCCTCAACAACTACATAAAAAACTAGGCATGGNTGCGTGTATCTGTAATTCCAGGACTAGGGAGATGGAGCAGGGGGCACCTGGCAGACTGTCTAGTCAAATCAGTGACCACCAGCCTCAGTGACAGACCTGGTCTCAAGACCTAAAGTAGAAAGTGATTGAGGAAAACATCCAATGTTGATTGACCTCCCCACAAATTCACACATATATGAACACAGACAGACACATAGACAGNTACNCACACACACACATACACACATACACACACCTTGAATTATCTTCTCAACCTTTTTCTGTTGAAATGACAAATATAACACTATAGCTTTTAGATAAACTAAAACTATTATTTCATTAGTGGATAATAATTATACAGAATAATTTCTCCTGAAATTTTATAATGACAAGTCTCCTGAATCTCATGTTTTCCTCTTGTATATAATGTGTATGTGCATTTGCCTTTTTAAAACAATATTTTCTCTAATTTTAGTATTTAGAAGTTTGTCTTTCAANCAGTTGGACATGATTTTCTCTGATTTGTCCTGATTAGGACTTATCACACTTTCTGTAACTGTGGGCTACTGTTTTTAATCAATTTTAGAAATTTATTTTTAAATCTTTTTTTGCTAATTCCTGTCTCTAAATCCCATCTCTGATTTGTTTATGTTGATTTGTTTCTCCTAACTATAGGCTATATTTTCTCATTATTTCCATATGTATAGTATATTTTTAATTTTAGAAGCAACTTCTAATTGTCAAGCAAGTTACAAATGAACTAATTCTTTTTTCTTTAAGTAATAATAATAATAGTTATTATTGATGTTATTATCATCATTATTGCTATTATTATTATTATTATTATTATTATTATTATTATTATTATCATTATACAGAGGCTGACCTGGAACTTCTACACAGGCAGTTAGCTTTGAACTTGTGATCCTCCTGCCTCGGCTTTCAAGAGGGCTGGGGTTAAAGTATATGACATCACTTCTGACTCTCTAAATTATTCCAGAGTAAATTTCTCACAAGAGGCTCTTTGCCCACTGAACACTTCTGTGTATAGTGTATAATATATACTGTCTACAACAAATATATTCTCTTACTTAACCAAGTGCAACCATCGACATCAAGTAATGTTTCTGTTTTCCTGCCATCTTTCCTGCAAATATATTTCAGTTCCTTTTGACAAGGGCTTTTATTATAAAATTTTACAGTCCAGAAACTCACCTGGGGCTTGGATATCATGTTTCTTGTCTCTCATTCAGTCTGTATCAATTACAGTATTTCCTTGACTTTCTTGAAATTCACTCTTTTAAAGATTATAGGTCAGGGACTGGAGAGATGGCTCAGCAGTTAAGAGCACTTGCTTCTCTTCCAGAGGTCCAGAGTTTGGGTCCCAGAACCCACAGTGGGCACTCACAACTGCCTGTGACTCCAGTGCTAAGATCCAACACCCTCTCCAGGCCTTGTAGGCAGAGTTATTTGTCCTGCCAGCCCACTCCCAAATAACCAGACAGAGACTTATTATTAATTATAAATGCTCAGCCAATAGCTTAGACTTATTACTGACTAGCTCTTACAACTTAAATTAACCCATATTTCTTATATACGCTCTACCACGTGGCAGTACCTTTTTTAGCATGGCTTATTCATCTCCTGCTTCCTCTGCATCTGGCTGGTGACTCCCTGTCTCTGTCTTTCTTCTTCCCAGCATCCTCTTAGTTTGGCTCTCCTACTAACCTCTTCCTGCCTAGCTATTTGTCAGTCAGTCAGCTCTTTTATTAAATCAATCAGAAGATGCCTTGGCAAAGACACATCTTCATGGTGTACAAAAAGATTATTCCATAACATGGCCTCCATGGGCATTATACTTACATACATACATACATACATACATACATACATACATATATATATACTCACACATAGACACACAGAGACACATAATTAAAGTAAATTTAAAATTAAATCCCAAAAGCCATAGTCTAGAGAGAATTACAAAGATACTATATTCAAAGACAGATAATTAAAATACCATTTTAACATAAGACTTTCTAATTATTTTTACAAAATATGTATACTATTGAAATTAAATCCTGGGAAAAACTACACACACACACACAATTTTCTATCAGTCTCAACTATGGCTATATGTGACAAAACTGCAATGAAAATTTAGAAAAGATGATAAGCATATTAAAAATAAAACACCAGTGAATTCCAGGACAGCCAAAGCTATGTAGAGAGCCTGTGTCAAAAAAAAAAAAAAAAAAAATACAGCATCATTCGTGCTAGGGGACAGCAATAAAGCACCTAACAATTCGATCCTTCCATTTAAAAAATTACAACTACAAACCCTAGGGGAAAAATTCAGAAGAACTTCATAAGCATAAATGAACCATAATACATGGTATCCCCTAGGTATGGATACAGACAGAGGCAGCCACAGACATGAGATGAGTTTCAAGTCCTGGGACTTCTCTCTGGGAGTATTAGCAACAGTCATGGTGTTACCAAGCAGCAAAACCCTGACCGAGGAGAGCATCATTGTTCTCATTCAAAGAAACAAAGGAGATAGAGAACTGCCATACTGAGGAGGACACTGGAGAAAGGAAAAAAGGAAGGAGGGAGGAGAGGAGGGAAGAAGTAAGGGAGGGGGAGGGAGAGAGAGAGTATGTGTGCATGTGTCTCAAAACCTGGGTGCACACTCTGCCCTGGCTCTGGCTTCCCTGAAACAAGCACAAAGCAGAGTGGAACAATGTGAACCGAAATTGCAGACGCCACTCCCTGCTGGCAGGCAGACTGTGAAACAGGACTTTTCCAAGTTAATGGCTTGATAAAGCAAGACGTCGCCACCAATTAGAACAGTATAACAGAACCCAGAGCCTCCAAAACACAGCATCCAAATGCCTGGGATACAATTCAAAATCAATTGATTTAAGAACAGTCAGGAAAAAAAAAATGTGATCCATTCNCTAGAGAGCTCAGTCCTGAGAAGCAGCAGATGTCAGAACCATCAAACAAGCTCCTCAAGGCAGCCATCACCACGGTACTCAGTTGGNTCAGTGGAAACCTATTCAACATCAGATACAATGAGAGAAATAAAAAAACTAAACCAAAAAGAAATTCAGTTTGAAATGTTTGGTATCTGAAACGTAAAGTTTCTCGGATTGGTTTTTATTCCAGATGTGACAGAGGGAAGAACAATAAAGAACTATATCAATCTGAAGAAGGAAGAGGGAAGAGAAAGCCTGTGTCATTTCAGGCCTGACTTCCAAGTTCCAGAGGGAAAGGAGACAGATAATAGACCCCCCCCCAAAAAAACTAACAAAAGGTATCTGAAAATGCCCTGCATCTGCTAAGTCTCGAACATGCAGATTCAGGTCTATGAGCTCAAGTGGGCACTGGGTCACAGTGAGCTAAGCAGGATGCTGACTGGGCTGTGCTCCTCTCAGGAGACATTCCACTGAGANGATTCACATTCTTGCCTTTTCAGCTCCTAGAGATTGCATTCCATCTTCAAAGCCAGCTGTTGTCTCGCTTCAACCTCTGTTTCAAACATCATGTCTTCTACCTCCTTCGGGAATGCTAGAACCACATGGAGCCTAC
>LZPO01107974.1:312310-323632 GCA_001675575.1 Neotoma lepida | reverse complement strand
TAGTTTCTTCACTGTCTAACCTTGGCTAGCCTGGAACTTGCTCTGTAGACCAGGCTGACCTCAAACTCAGAGACCTGCCTGCCTCTGCCTCCCAAATGCTGAGATTAAAGGCATGTGCCACCACACCTGACTCTAAGCTTTTCTTTAATACTTTTTCATGAATTGGAAACTTAGCTGGGTGGGATCTTGCCCTGAGGTNACCACTCCCTTTATCCCATTTCTTAATCTGTTTATCTCCTTGAACACAGGATTTAGCTCTATTCCACTTCCTGGTGCTCATTTTCTCTCCAAATTTTAAATTTTGTAGTTTTCTTTTTCCTTGCTCAGCTTGCTCTTTTTCATTATAAATCTTTGTTAGAGTGAACACTAATAACCACAAGACAGAGTCTATACTAGGCTGTTTTGAGATTTCCTCTGCCAATGGAATTAACCCAAAATTCTTCACTTTAGTATCAAGCAGGCCTTTTGGACAAGGGCAAAAAACAGCCACATCTTGACCAAAATACCATAAGTCCAGTCTCTGTNCCACCAGCCATAACACAGAGATTTAATATTAATTATAAATGCTCAGCTGATAGCTCAGACTTATTAAATTAACCCATTTCTATTAANCTNTGTGCTTCCCTGAGGCTCATTTACCTCATCTATGAACTTCCCATGTTGCTTTTTCTGAGTCTGGCTCAAGACCCTCTGACTCTGTCCTTCTTCTTCCCAGTGTCCTTAGTCTGGTTCTCCCACCTTATCCTGTCCAGCTATCGGCCAGTCAGCTTNTTTATTAAACCAATCACAGTGACATGTATTCACACAGTGTAAAGGAATATTTCACAAAGACTCTTGTCAGGTGATTCTAGGNTGGGTCAATTTGGCAGTTAANACTAACCAACACGTTCAGCTATAACCCCTGCTCAATGGCCTCTTGAACTAAGTCTCCAANAGCAGAGACGGGGGATTTTCCTTCACAGAGCTTGATCCTGCTTCACCCTTGCTGAGTAGTCAGTGGCAGAGACCAATTCAGAGCACTCACTCATTTCCAGAGCTCCACTCTTAGACACCTCCCACCATGGACAAGAAAGCAGTGTGCATTTGCTGGACCAGACCCTGCCCAAGCTGTAGACTTATCTTTCTGTCTGTTGTCTGTCAGCCGCCAGCAGCAGCATCTGGGAACTTTCCGAACACTTCACTTCTCCCTGCTTTATCCCTCTAGACTGGTCCAGGAAAACTGATGGAGATGAATGGATAATGGAGATAGATGGTTCATTTCTATAGACCACACCAGTCTTATCACAGACCTCATCATCACAAAGCAAAGTGAGAGAACAGTGAGTTGAGCTGTTGAAGACATAACTATAGCTCTAATCTGGAATCTGTACCTTCTGAGCATTGGGTACCATTTGCAGGACATAGCATTTGCTCAGGACTGGAGAGTGACCTACGGTGCTCTTTTTCTTATAGCCAAAAATATGTGAGTCCGCTAACAAAGGGATATAAATGGATGAGGTGCTTCCCAATATAAACCTGATGGGTCCTCAAACATTTGTCTGCATTCCTTGGGCTCAGTTGACTGGCAAAGAGNCCCAACTGCCAAGGACTCTAGGAATTCATCCCCAAGAACCCAAAATCAGTTTCCCCAAACAGTGGAGCAGGGGCCCTGTTTCCCAGCCACTTGGGTCTTTATGTCACNAAATNAACAAACAAANGCAAGGGAGGAAGGGACAAGGTTNCTGTATCTTGCATGGTAGGGGAAAGCATGTCAACAATATGAGAAATTCTTAAAGTGTCTCCAAATAATGAGAAAATGAACACAACAGTGACCCNACAGAGACCTTTGGGAACAAAGCTTTGGGTCATTTTACTAAGTAAATATCCAAGTAATATAAATTCATAAGCACTTGAAAGAAGAGGGCTGTTCCAACTTTACAACCACCTACAAGAAAAGGACTGTCACAGAAGACCAAGTTCCCTTCTCTGCTTTGTTATTTTAAAAAAATGCATTTCCTGTTTGCCTCTTTTCCCTACAAGTGGGTATTATTGGTTATACATATTAGTTTTAATTGGTTATATTGACACAAAATATCAAAATGGGATTTATGGAACTAAAGAGAGAAGGTGAAATACCAAACAATGCTCATGTTAACTAGTAGAACTTCAGANGTCTTGTTAGTTTGTCTTTACGAGAGATGATGGATTACATTTTATTAAAAAGAAGAATTGTGTTACTGCTATCAATGTCGCCTATTTAAATGCAGGTGAGAGGGTAGGAGTAGTCAAGGGGATAGAGCTTGGTAAGGGGAGCAGATTGCACTCAGTCTCCGTNTACTCTTTTTCTTGAACAGCAAAGGTTAGAAGCCTGAGAGCTATTTCCCCAGGTTCCCTTGCAGCTAGAGTTTTAAATGTGATTTACATTTGTGAATCACTAGAGGTTTTTCAAAACTGAAATGAGACAAGGCCAGAAGTGAAATTTCACTTTTTTGTTTTTGTGTGTGTGTATGTTGTGTGTGTTTATGTGTGCTTGAAGGCCAAAAGATGCCATTGGATCCCCTGGAGCTGGAGTGGTGGTTGTGGGCTGCCTCGCATGGGTGCTGGGAACTCAACTCCAGTCCTCTGAAAGAAGAGTAAACGTTCTTAGCTGCTGAGTCATCTCTCAGCCCCAAGGTGACTTTCAGCTGCTTGTGCCATTTCCTTCTGGCTCACACAGCAGTACCTGCACTGGGTCCTCTGTGGCATCATTAACAGGGGCCCANGCATCTGGTCACAAGCCTACAGCNCTTGTTCTGCAACCCACCACAGAGAAGCTCTACAAGATTCTAAGTGACAGCAGTGGTGACATCATCAGGACAATTTCCTGTTTGCAGAACCAGCTGATGCGGTGTAGAGATGGTGGCTTCCTAGTTGTGGGAGTCACAAATCTCTTGGGGCAATTTCTGAAGTAGNTCCTGAAATCTCAGCCTCCATGTGTTTGGCAGCCTTTCTGGCAACACTAAGACTCCTTTTGTCNTAGGCCATTAAGGCTACTATAGCAAAATACTATAACAGACCTCGTAAATTATAAACAACACAAGCTTGTTTCCTACAGTTCTAGAGACTGTGGAATTNNAGGTCAAAGTGCTGGCAGACTCAGCACCTGGTGAAACCCCTCTTCCTGGCTCATAGATAACACCTCTCTGTGTTCTGGTAAGTGNGCAAGGCAAGTTCTTTAGGGTCCCTTTTNTAAGGATACTGATCCCAATGATGAGAGGGTGACTTACCTGCCTCCCNAAANNCTCACCTCCTAAGCCATTACATTGGCATTTAGACANTAAAATATGACTTTGGGAATGATACAACATTCATNCCATGGATCTTCTTGGAANAGCTACAGTGGAGTTTTATTCAACCAGAATCTTGACTAGACAATGATGCTAATACAAACTCTGGTTACTGATTTCTAGCTTTTAAAATCAACCTATCAATAATCTATCAAAGATAACATAAAGACTTCAAATTTGAGACTATAATTATGACAGAAANGGATCATTTCTAGCCAAAACTGTTTTTGTCTTCTTCCTGACCACTAAACAGACTACATATCCCACACTCCCTNGCAGTAGTGTAGCCATGTCTCTGAATTCTAGCCAAAGGAAGGTGAGTGAGGTGACAAGACCAGCCCACTGGACACTTGTCCCTGCTCTCTTGCCTTTCCCTCTGGAGGAGGCTGATGAGCACCATGGCGACTACATTGATTGGTGGCAGAAGTCAGCAAGCTTCCGTCATGTGAAATCAATGGATGACCTGATGAGCTATCCCCTCCCCAGGGCTGTTGGTAAGCAATCAATAACCATGTGTTGCTTGTAATGTATTCCTCTGAGCAACTGTTGTTACTCTAACCAATGTAGCAAGCAAAAGCAGGCGTTGAAATTTTGGGTGTGAAAAGAAAGCAAGTGAAGGAAATGGACCTGAATATCCTTAAATTAAAAAATGGAGACCCGAAATGTATTTTTCTAAGTTATGTACCCAAGAAATAAAATACCTGTTGTGGGGTATTTGTACACTGTGTGAAGATGTATTGCTGTGATTGGCATAATAAAAAGCTGAACCCATGACCCTGAGAATTTTCCTTGGTTATGATAAAAGATAAATTAGGTATGAAACTTTAGACTCACAAATATAGGATAGATGATAGAATATTTTCTTTAATTTTGCCAAATACAAATAGACTAGATATTGTAACTGTAATACTTGCTTGATAACTATTTTGTCATATATAATTTTACTATGTTAGAATTAAAACCTTCCTTTTTGATTAGACAGAAAAGGGGAAGTGCTGTGGGATATGTTTCTGTATGCTGTGAATATGTGTGGCTCCCATTGGATAATAAATAAAGCTGTTTTGGCCTATGGCAAGAAAGCTTATTGCCAGGTGGGAAATCCAAGCAGAGACAGAGAGAAAAGAAGGGCAGAGTCGGGAGAGACTCGAGCCTGCTGCCCAAGAAGCAACAAGATGTCAGCAGACCGGTAACACCACAGCCACATGACTATATATAGATTTATAGGAATGGGCTAATTTAAGATGAAAGAGATAGCTAGTAAGAAGCTGAAGCTATATGCCATACAGTTTGTAGATAATATAAGCCTCTCAGTAATTATTTTATAAGTGGCTGCAGGACCACAGGTGGGAGAGATTTGTCCAGACTGCTGGGCAAGGCCCCAGAGAAACTTCTGGCTACAATTCTCATCCATATAGCAGAAGATGACTGAATAATCTCTAACTCTAACCATTAAGAAGCAGGACTATAGTGTGGGAAGGGGAATCACAAACAGACAAAACCTGGAATCAGATAGGTGAAGTTCCTTCTGCCCACAGTTGACTGACTGGGACCTCCTACGTCACTTTTTAAAGAATTATATTCTAAATGGGAGAAAATAAAGAGTCCTAAAAAGGTTAAAAATCTCTAAATTTCACTCAGACTGACAAAATATTGGCACAATTTAAAAGTNGTAAGTTATGTATCTGTATTGCAAGTTTTTTAAAAATCACTTTTTAAAAAGCTATACAAACAAAACCTGAGCAAGGACACCAACGGACTTGCTAACATGGAAGGGGGAAGTCTCATGGGGCCCCAACCCTAGGTGAAGAACTCCAGGCAGTGGAGGAACCCGGAGAGCAGGAGAAGTATTCTTCCCCAGGGAAGAGTCCCTCAACTGGTCATCCAGTACCACGTGGTCACCCCTGAAATCACATACATACAAGCAACATTATATGGACTGAGGAGGTTGGATTTGTATATTTTTATATATTTAGGAATATGTGTGTGTTACAGCAATTAAATAAAAACGAGGTCAGAGGCTATGAATATGAAAGAGAGGAAAAGGAGGGATCCATGGGAGGGGTTGTACAGAGGCAAGGGAAAAGGGAAATGATGCAGTTATATTTTAATTTCAAAAAATAAAAAAATTGAGATCTTTATTTCTTTTTTATGTGTATGGGTGTTTTGCCAACATGTACGCCTGTGGACCGTGTGACATTTGTCTTTCTGGGTCTGGGTTACCTTACTCAGTATGTATTTTCTAATTCCATCCATTTACCTAAANAGGCCAGAAGAGGGCGCCTGATGTCCTGGAACTAGATGGTCATGAGACGTCCTCTGGGCGCCGTAGGTTGAACCCTGCTCTTCCGGAAGAATAGCCAGTGCTTTTAGCCATTGAACCATCTCTACAGTCCCCCAAAAAAAGTTTTAAGAAAAATATAAGTGACAATTCTGAAGATACTTATTAAAAAACAAAGAAGAGTGCCCACATGGTCGTCTACTCACGCAAGACCACCCAGGATTCTGTTTCCCAGGTTCAGGTGCCCAGGCACTCAAAAGCCACTGAAGCCATGCTCCAAGGGGGCCCAACTACTGCTTGAGCTGGTGACAGAACTTGACATCATCTACATTTTACATACATGCAGAATGCAGGAGTTACCAAGTCNTGGAGGCGTCTACCAAGATATTTTGAGAAAAGTTCATGAGACCAGATAATGTGTAACAGGGTCAGATTCCCTGCAGGGATCTCTGAAGAAAGATATCCATGGGGCTGGAGAGATAGCTCAGCAGTTAAGAGCACTGGCTGCTCTTGCAGAGGACCTGGGTTCGATTCTCAGCAACCAAATGGTGTCTCACAGTCACCCATAACTCCAGATCTGGGACTTCTGAAGCTTTCTTCTCACTTCTGTCGGCACTAGGCACATACATGGAACACATATATTCGTACAGGCAAAACATTCATACACATGAAATATAAATAATTTTTTTAAAATTGTTACTCTCCTGGTTTCTAAAGTTACTCCAGGTTGTATGCTCACATCTGAAGATTTGGATCTAGGACCCTCAGATAGGAGAGAACGTGTGACATTTGTCTTTCTGGGTCTGAGTTACCTCACTCAAAATGATCTTATCTAATTCCATCCATGCAAATTTCACAATTTTATTTTTCTTTACAGCTAAATAGTATTCCTTAGTGTATTTGGACCACATTTCCATTATCCGTTCGTCAGTTGAAGGACATTTAGGTTGTGCCCACTTGCTAGCAATGTTGATTAGAATGTAATGAACACGGCTGAACAAGGACCTATGGAGTCGGATAGTGAGTCCTTTGTGCATACACTAAGGAGAAGTAGAGCTGGGTCAGAGGGTAGATTTATTTTTAGCTTTTTGAGGATTCTCCGCACTGNTTCCCAGAGTGGCTGGACCGGTTTGCAGTCCTCCTAATGGTGAATATGAGTTCCCTTTCCCCCACATCCCCTCCAGCGTTTGTGGTCACTTGTTTTAGCGACCTTTGCCATTCTGAACAGGATAAGAGGAAATCTCAAAGCTGTTTGGATTTGCATTTCCCTAGTTGCTAGGGATGATGAACATGTTTTTAGTGTGTTTCTTAGTCATTTTAATTTCTTCAATAACTTCAGAAATCAGAAAAGTAAAAAGGAACTGTTGGAGGAGGNGAGGGCAGCAACCAAGAGAGGAATAGCAGGTTACAGGTGATCTGAAGGGGAAAATGGACACAAGAGGAGGGCTTTACTTAGGGAAGAAGGACATAAATAAGGAAGAAGGAGAGAGGAGGGTAAAATAACAATAAGGATGCCAGAAGAAGTCATAAGGAGTCATACTATCAACTATCTGTCTAAAAAAAAACTAATAATACATCAAAGTCTATATATACATACACACATGTGCATATACATGTATATATACATATATATGTATCTTAATGAAATGAAATTTTCTCATCTGAGCTGACAATGCTCCCACAGAAGCCACAGACCATCTAACAAAAACCAAAACACCAGGCACAAGAAGCCCTTTTTTGAGCTGATGGTCAGGGTTGTCCAAGAGACTCACACAACTTTATAGGCTACCACCATTGTCCTTGGTCACCCACCAGAAGTGAAAGGGGAGTCCTATTGCTGAAGACATCTTGAAATTTGGACATAGGACCCAGAGNCCCTTGCAGGTCTCTGCAAGCTGCCTCCCTGCAAAAGAGAAGGCACTGTGCAAGCTTCCAAGAGAAGAAAGAAAACATAAATCCTATCCAGCTATGATGTGTGCAATAGTAGCACCAACAGGTTGGAAGAAAAGACTTAGTAGAGGTAAGATGAGAACCCAGGAATGCTGGGAAACCCCACCTGAGGGAGAAATGACAACGACCACACTGCATGCCCCCACTGTGACAAGAGGCACTGTTGTTTCTGGCTTCTCTGACTCCTGCATTGATGGTGGAGGGCATGGGCCATGTCCTGTTCATCTCACACCCTGGGATGCTGACACAGGGCTGGCCCATGCCAGGAGCCAGCATGTGCCCTTTGCTGCTCTCATTGGTTGCCTGTGACCCCGGGTATCTCCAGAGAAAATCACACTCATTGTGGTGAGTCATAAAGGCAACTTCTCTGCGAGCCCTACCCTCTGCTCCTAGATNCTGCACATGAAAGGGGGCCTGATCCATCCCAGGAGCCCCAGTGTTGTCCTGTCAAGTGGACAGCCTGTGGCTACCATCTGGGGCTTATTTAATCTTCCAGTTTTTGAGTTGCAATATCAAGCTATTGCCACAAGAGGACACTGTCCCCTTTCCCATGCCTCTGCTGTTCTGAAAACTGATTCCTTTCAGTCTTACACTATGTGTGAGGAAGAGGCACAAGGCTCACTCTGCTTTTCCAAAAGGAAGAGATCCTGCTACGATTGGATTGTAAACCACAGCGGGGAGGCTGGTAGACTGGAGATCTAGGCTTGGGCTTGCATGACCCGCCTCCCTAGTTTCTTCTTCCCTGTGCAATCTGTTGACTGTCCACCTGCTGAACCCAGAGCATCGCCAGCCCCTCCCGAGCCTGGTGCAGTAGCATGCTGGCTCCTTGGTACCATCTTGGAGGTTCTTCCAGCTTCTGCTTCCAAGGTCCTGTTTTCTTGTACTCAAGCCTGGGCCCTGGATTCTTCCCAAGTGCACCCTGGAGACAGCAACAAGCCCTGACAGCCTCCTGNTGGCCATTCTAGGCTTCCTTGCCCCAGTCTGCGGACCAGTCAAGGCTTCAGTCAGAAGGCTTTGCAAGGAAACAAGTGGTTACCAAGACCTCACAAGCCCTGAGTGTCCCCTAAGCCCTGTCCTTGCTGCCTGGCCCCTCTCTCACACTCTTCTGAGCCATAGGACTTACTGCCCTCTCAACTCCCAACCTTTGGCATGTTCTGCCTCCATTCCATCTATGTTCTAGATATACCCAAAGCCTTTGGATGCATTCAGATCTGAGTTCAAATCCCTCTGCCAGCCCTTTAACAGAATTGTCATTTACCTGTCTAGGCCCTCTTTTCTGTGAACTGGGAGTAGAATGGCCAACTTAAGGAGGTCAGATTATATGTATGTATGTATGTATTATGTATGTATGTATGTTATGAGATCCTATGCATGTCAGGTAGAGCCTGACACATTGTAGGAAATCAATAAAAAGTCCCCCATTTCCCTGCATGCCACATACAAACCCAGGCAAGATATTTACACCACACCTCAGAGCTTGGTCCACTCATTATGACTAGTCCATTTTACAGACAAGAACAGTGAGCCACAGAGAGGTCAAATACCTGGGAACACCTGAGTGAGGACAGAGCTGAGCTTGGGTGCAGAGCAGACACACTGGAAGGTGTCACTACAGGGTGAAGCAGAGAGTTGGCTGCTTGGACCTCTGCCTGTGTTCACAGCCACTGCCTGTGAGAGAGAACCCTGCTTTTTTTTAAATTGCTATTTTTCTATCAGATTCTGTTTCACCTTTGTTGAGACCTGGACAGCTTGGCAAGGGGGCTTGGCAGTTGTAGAGGCAGGAGAACGAGGGTAGTGGAAGGTCATTCCCACTTTCTTCCTTGGGTCCCAGTGACTTGGAAATGCAAGAGTAAAGCAGGCATAGAGACGCCTCTGTTCCAGATCTCCAGAAGGGTGCTCACATGGTGGGGAGGGGCGGGGGAGTAGAGTCTTGCACTGTCAAATTATGTGAAGGCTCCCATGAAACCCAGCACTATATAGTTTGACATAGAAGAGTTGCTGCCTGCCTTGCCAGCTTGACATAGAGGGGCAACAGTAGGCTAGCTGTAGGGGGATGGACAGACAGACTTTGTGTGTCCAGGAAAGTGAGCTTATAGTACAGGCCGTGATGGGTTAGAAGGAAGTCCCAGAGAGGCCAACCAACCAATCACGGTAAAGAGGATATATGTGCCCCAGTCACTGACTGCCCATCCAGGGCCCTTCCCACTGAGCCAAACTCAGGGCTCCTCACTGGCTCTGGCCACCAATGACCACCTGGGTGGACGTCAGTGCAGCCCCACACAGGTTGACCGTGAAGGCTGAATGAGCTCTAGTTAGGACTGGGAAAAGGAACTGAGGCCACTGGGACTCTGTCCTTGCCACCCCCCCCCCAGGAGGTTTTAATGAACAACCTATGTCTAAGTACCCAATTACGCTCATCTTCCCCACATAATTAATGATGGCCAGCAGGGAAACTGGCTCAGCGGCTGCCCACTTTAACTTCCTCTTGGAAGGGCTACAACTTCCTAGCTTGCCACTGGAGGGCGCCAGAGGGTCATGAAAAAATGCTGTAAAATGTCAGCGCTATGACGTTAAAGCGCCGGAGGTGAGAAGGACCTCAGGTCCTGAGCCCCGTCTGAACACTGCAGAGTCCTCTTGTGGTTCTCCACACTCTAAAAGCCATCCCTTCCCATCCCCAAAGATCCCTGGAAAGGGATGGCCCTGTGGTCTCCACTCTCCACTCTCAGGAGCTGTAGCAAGGAACAGGTCCTCTTCCGGTGCAGACTAAGGAAGGTTGCCTGGGAGACCCAGGAGACAGTATGAATGGGAAACAAGGATCAAGATGCGGAGACTGAGGTAGGAGATGCAGACAGGAAGTGAAAGATGGAGATGCTGGCATGGGAAGACAGGGGGAAGCAGGAGTGGAAGTGGGAACTTGCCAGCCCTTCCTCCAGGTCCCAAGACTCCATCTAGATAAAGACCAGCACCCCTTCTCTAGTACTTTCTTGGCTGGTTCCATTTACCTGGCTCAGTCACAGCCTCCAAAATCTAGTCTAGGATTCTGGGCTAGGAGAGGCAGGGNGGAACCAGAGAAGAGGAAGGGTGGTCAGGTGGCAGTGCCACCGTCAAGCACACACAAAGCCCTAGGCCACCTGGAACTACACCACCCTCACTCCCACTCACTGGTGCCCAGCTGTGCCTGCTCTTCGCTTCCCTTATCTCTGCAGCAACAGAGCTCTGCTGTTCCTAGCCTTGGGGGGACTGGGCTCTGAGAAACACAGTGTGTCTTTCCTGGTACCTGCTGATGCCACAGCAACAGGAAAAGATCCAAGGACAGCCACCCAGAGTGGATCTCCAAGGCAAAAAAAAACCCTATCCCCTCCACTGCCCTTCTTCCCACTGATGCTCAGGGAAACCTGTGTCCAGGTGGTCAACTGGACACAAAGGAACATGCTGTTCAAAAACACTCTGATGAGCAACCAGACTCTGTTCCCACTCAGCCTCAGTTGGTCCCCAGGTTCTATGAGCCTGAGAGGCTTCCCTGGGCCACACACACCCAGCAGCCTCTCCCGCCACTCCTCCACTCCATTGTCACTCTGTCATCTCCAAAGAAGGACAAAGACGGCCTCTGTGAGGCCAGATGCAAGGGCTATCCCACAGAGTGCATTCAGTTCCACTCAAAACAGGGACTGGATATTGCCTTCTATAGAGAAACTCCTCAGATTCCCATTCCCTGTCCACTCTACCCCCAACCCCTCCTCCCTGAGACCTCTGTCTCCTTCCCAGAACACTCTTGTACTTCCTTCTTAC
>LZPO01107974.1:292353-310865 GCA_001675575.1 Neotoma lepida | reverse complement strand
GCGGGGAGCCGAAGAAGCCCTAGGTGAATGTGTGTAAAGAACAGATAAAGTCCTGAGGGAGTGTGACTTGTCGACATAGGCATGGCCATGTCAAGGACCAACGCCTCAAATCCATGGGAAACTGGCGAAGCCTCCCTCTAGTCAGGTTCAGAATGGCAAAGCCTTCCTCTGGTCCATCCAAGTCTAAGTGTTCACAAACAGTTGACCAGTGTGTGCTGGGGTGGGGNGTGGANCAGCAACTGCAGCTTCCTTCTCCCTAATGTTCACAGTCTGAGACTGCCACCCACAGAGACCTCCTACCAAGACTAGCTAACTTGTCCCTGTGTGCCNTACATAACAAATGTGCCGAGGTTCCCAGTTGTCATGGTGGTTGGTGCCTTCCATCGCAGCCAGCACTGCCCACCTGGCCCCAGCTTTTCTGTCCATTTGCCTGTCTGTCCTCTCTTCGTCCTTCACTGCCTCAACCAGGTTTCCAGACTCCTCCCTTGCAGACCAGGGCAGACATCCATTCCCTGGACACCAGAAGCAGAGGGTGTCCCATCTGCCAGGCACTGCAGGAGAGCTTCAGAACCGCACCTCGGTCTGTGCCCTCAGGGACTTAGAGTCTAATGAAGAGAAAGAAAAGAAGGTCAAATAACAAAATAACAAGCATAGATAATAGTTACAATTTAAAAATTTTTTAATTGCTACTATGTGTGTAAGGTGTGTATGCTGCATGAACATGTGTGCCCCCGTGTGTTTGCCCCTGAGCGCATGGGGAAGCCAGGATGTCAGATATTTTCCTCTATTGCTCTCCCCCATTCCTTTAACACACAGTCTCTCACTGAACAAAAACCCCACTCTTTTGGCTAAGCTAGCTGGTTAGCAAACTCCCAGGATCCTCCTGTCTCCACCCCTCTATGCTGGGGTTATGCACACACAGCCATGCTCAGCTTTTTTTTTTTAATTAATTTATTTATTTATTTCACGCACATTGGTGTTTTGCCTGCATGTACGTCTGTGTGAGGGTGTTGGGTCCACTGGAACTGGAGTTACAGACAGTTGTGAGCGGCCATGTGGGTGCCAGGAATTGAACCCTNGTCCTCTGGAAGAGCAGCCAGCGCTCTTAACCTTTGAGCTATCTCTCCAGCCCCATGCTCAGGTTTTTATGTAGAGCTGGGGATTTGAACTCAGGTCCTCATGCTTGCTCAGCAAGCACTGTTACNCACTGAGTTGTCTGCTCGAACCCTAGTTAAGGTTTTACAGGTAAAAACACTCAATTTCAGCAAACACTCTTTACAGGTACTGTATCCTATGGTAACAGAAGCAAAAGAAGGCCCAGCAGCTAGTAGAGATGGTGACTGAATTGGAAACACCACAACTTGTGCCTTTAACCACTGTCATAGTTAGAGTTTTTATTGTTATGACGAGACACCATGACCACTGCAATTCTTATAAAGGGAAACATTTTGTGGGGCTGGCTTACAGTATTATTATCGTCCATTATTGTCATGGAGAGAAGCATGATGGCATGCAGGCAGACATGGCACCGGAGAAGGAGCTGAGAGTTCTACATCTTGATCCATAGGCAGCAGAAGGAGACTGTGAGCCACACTGGGTGTAGCTTGGGCATATGAGACCTCAAAGCCTGCCTCCGCAGTAACACACGTCCTCCAACAAAAAGCCACACCTCCTAACAGTGCCACTCCCTATGGGTTAAGCATTCAAACACATCAGTCTTTGGGGGCCATTCCTACTCAAACCCCCACAACCACTATCCTGTCCCTTGTCTGCAAATGAACATTAAGTTCCATTAGAAAGGTTGCTACCTATGGGGAGNTACATAGGGCCCGAGTCTTCAAGCCCCTCCTGNCCCTGGCACTTGCTACTCCCTCCACCTGGAACAACCCTGCCCTCTTCACCCAGACAATTCTTGGTCACTGCTGTGGGATAGCTTTCTGTACGCTGTGAATATGTGTTGCTCTGATTGGTTGATAAATAAAGCCATTTGACCTATGGCAGGGCAGGATGGAGCCAGGTAGGAAAATCCAAGGGAGATAGTGAAAGGAGAAAGGAGAGGCAGGGGAGATGCCATCCCGCTGTCCAAGGAGCAGCATGTAACGGCACACAGGTAAAGCCACGGAACACATGGTGACATATAGATTAATAGAAATGGGCTAAGTTTAGTTATAAGAGCTGGCTGGCAAGAAGCTTGAGTCATAGGCCATGGCCATACGTTTGTAAATAATATTAAGCCTCTGAGTGATTATTTTATAAGCAGCTGTGGGACCAGAGTGGGAGAGACTCATCCTGACCGCAGGGCCAGGCAGGACCAGAGAAACCTTCAGGCTACAGGTCACNGTTTGGACTCTCACTGTGGGACATGCTATGTCCTNGGGTCCACCTCTGCTCTCCCCAGACCAGCCTGACCCACTTGCAAACTCCAAGCACCCTCCTCCATGGTGCTTATGTCATTGTCATGATCTAGCCGCTGACTCTTCCAGGTGTGTCCAATCTGTCCCCGTAAGGTGTCTGCTGTTTTGTTTTTCTGTTGTATTCAATCACACAGTTCTCAAGTGTGAACTTCGTAGGTGACAATGCTGTGTTGTGTCAAAAGGTTCAACCATTCTGTCGGACCCAAAGTGGCACTGCAGGGACAAGCCACCAATGCTGCTTCCTGCCAAACTCGGNGCCTGCATATAGTAGGTACTCATTTAACATCTACTGAATTGGAAGAGTNATTGACTTACCCCAAGATGGCTCTTAGATCTCCTTTGAATCTTCATGGCCTTAGGCCTCCTCCATCCCTCCCTGGCAGTCCCCTACCCTCCTCAATGACCTATTACCCTGCCCTTTCCCTGTTTAAGGGCCCCACTCCAGATGACCCAAATCAGCCAGCTCCCCCGAGCCATGTTCATTACTCCAAGNGCAGGATGTAGGGAGGGCAGGAAGGGCCTGGGAAGCTAGGAGAGAGGGAGGGAGGGAGCAGAGGCTGAGGGAGCCCGGACATCCTGTCCTGATGGCCAAGAGATGATCTTTCAGACCCCATAAAAGCTGGAGCCACAGAGGCGGCTGCACCCCACCCCATAACCTATGGGCTNGAAGTCCGAGAACCACTCAGATCAATATCATTCACCGCTAAGCTGTCTGCACAGCCTCTTCACTGCCAAGTCTTCTGAAGGCCAC
Source organism: Neotoma lepida (assembly GCA_001675575.1). NCBI lineage: Eukaryota > Metazoa > Chordata > Mammalia > Rodentia > Cricetidae > Neotoma > Neotoma lepida. Next base: position 307,700 of record LZPO01107974.1, on the reverse strand, counting down.
CAAGCTGGTGGATGGAGCTGGAAGGAAGCAGAGGCCCAGCAAGATCCAGTAGCATGTATTTCTTGGGGGTCTACAGGGCCATAGTAAGTGGCAGGTCACACTCATGCTATGTGGTTTCAGTCCACAGACTGACCCTTACTGGCNAAACATACCCATCCTGCAGATGAGGAAACTGAGACACAGGAAAGGAAGGGGGCTCTCATCCTCTTCAGAGCCCAGCAAAGCTAGAACCAAATCTAGTATGTCTGGTNTTAGGCCAGTGCCCTTTAAGAAAGGTCACACTGCAGGGGGTGTGGGGGAGGATGTCTCAGAGGCTTCCCAACTCTAACTGTCCAGGCAGGAATGAAGATATTCTAAGTAGAGACNGGTGTGTCTCTCCCTTCAGCTACCAAACTACTGAGACAATGAACCCCCTAGAAACTGGAATGTCCCCAGGAGTCTCAGGCTGGGCTGGAGTCTGGAGGCAGCCAGAGGTGGAGCTTGTCTCCTGCTAAGAGATTTCTCAGGGTCTGACAACTCTCAGGCTGCCTGAGGTCTGGAGTGGAGGCAGCAGTGAGAGGCATGGATGGGACACCTTGTCCATACTCTGTGTGTCTGTTTCAGAATAAGCCTCGTGTCATGACTCTGAAGTTGGACTTAGGACCCTGAGCTCCCCACCACCAGCACCCCTTTCTTTTCCAAGCTGGTCTCCACCCTGACCTCTCTTGAAGTTCTAATTCTCAACCTGTGGATTGCGACCATTGGAAAACACATATTTCCGGTGGAACTGAGATACCACTCAGTAGCATAATTTACCATTATGAAGTAGCAACAAAAATAAATTTATCATTGGGGGTTCCTAAGAGCATGAGAAATATGTGTTTTCTGCTGGTCTGGTCCNGCAGGTTGAGAACCACTGCCAAAGAGCAGGTGTGGACTCCAGAGCAGGCTGATTTTTCTAATATCAGAGACTANTCATCATCCCCCTCCTTCCAACCCCTACTCCCAGCTCACAGCTCTGCCCTCTTCCACAGAACCTACCTTGGTTTNCATTCCACTGCCGTGATAAAACACCACAACCAGAAGCACCTCGGGAGGAAAGGGTTTATTTCAGCCAACGGTTTAAGTCTATCATGGAGGGAAGTCAGAGCCGGAACTCAGAGAAGGAACCTGGAGGCAGGAACTGAAGCAGAGGCCATGGAGGGGAGTGCTGCTTACTGGCTTGCTCTCCCTGACTTGCTTAGCTTGCTTTTTAGATGCACTAGATGCAACTCAGGACCAACTGACTGCTCACGGGTGGCAGCACCCACAGTAGTCTGTGCTCTCCCACATCCGTCACTAATCAAGAAAATGCCCCCAGAGACGTGCCTACAGGCCAATGTGATGGCAGAAGTTCCTCAACTGATGTTCCTTTTTCATAGGTGACTCTAGTTTGTGTCAAGTTGACACAAAACTAATCGGCCTATCAGCTAGCCTGTACCCACACATTTGTGCACCATGCCCTGACCTCCGAGCCTGTCTTTCACAGCACCAGCNAGTCTATCATGGAGGGAAGTCAGAGCCGGAACTCAGAGAAGGAACCTGGAGGCAGGAACTGAAGCAGAGGCCATGGAGGGGAGTGCTGCTTACTGGCTTGCTCTCCCTGACTTGCTTAGCTTGCTTTTTAGATGCACTAGATGCAACTCAGGACCAACTGACTGCTCACGGGTGGCAGCACCCACAGTAGTCTGTGCTCTCCCACATCCGTCACTAATCAAGAAAATGCCCCCAGAGACGTGCCTACAGGCCAATGTGATGGCAGAAGTTCCTCAACTGATGTTCCTTTTTCATAGGTGACTCTAGTTTGTGTCAAGTTGACACAAAACTAATCGGCCTATCAGCTAGCCTGTACCCACACATTTGTGCACCATGCCCTGACCTCCGAGCCTGTCTTTCACAGCACCAGCNNGCTAACCAGTCCATCCCAGCATCANTGGGAGACGCTCTGGAACTGTCTCAGGGTGCCAGAAGGCTGGATCCCAGGACAATTGACAGGAAGGGACAGGAAAGTATATGTCTACATGGTGACACAGAATACATGTAGGGCTGTATCACCTGTACATGCCTCTGATGTGTGCATCTCTGTGTGTGCTGTGTGTCTGTGAGTGTCTGTGGGTCTGGATCTGTTTATATGTGCCTGTGTAGTCANGTATGTGAGTCTGTATGTGCATCTTTATGCATGCAAATGTCTATCTGTGCACATTTTTGTGTGTGAGCATGTGTGCTATTGTCCAGGTGTGTGTTATCTGTGGGGTGTGTTACACATAGGCACACACTACACATTTGGCTGCATGCCTCATCAGTGTTGTTATNAATGGGCCATGCTGTGTTCTGAACTGTTAGAAACTGAGAACTACTAAAATATTCCTTTGAAGAAAAGGAAAGATGAAAATGAATCCACCTGCAATCTCAGCACTTGGAAGATGGAAAATCAGAAGTTCAAGGTCAGACTTAGCTACATAGCAAGTTCGAGGCTGGCCTTGACTACATGAGACCTTGACTCCTGGATGGATGGATGGATGGATGGATGGATGGATGGATGGATGGATGGATGGATAATAGATGGATAGATGATAGATAGATAGATAGATAGATAGATAGATAGATAGATAGATAGATAATAGATGGAATGGATAGATAGATGATAGATAGAGAGATAGATAGATAGATAGATAGATAGATGACATGCAGTTAGAAGACAGCATTTGGTTTCACTGGTCATGAGAATCAATTCCACAGGCCCTATAGGAGGAGTATGGAGGCCTTCCCCTGCATGAGTGGCCTCAGGGCTAGAGGGTAGGTAACAAGAGTCCTAACCANAACCAGAACCCATGGTGCCAATTCCTTCCTTCTTGTGGAGCATGGCCCAAGAGATGCAGGAGAGGCACTGGGGTCCCTTCCATGCCTGGAATGTGTCAAAAATCCTAGCATGTCCACTAGGGATGCAGAGTAGGAGGGTGGGCTGGCAGGGCTCAGCAGTGCAGGAAGGACCTTTGCTTGCTGCACTCCCTGCTTCCCCCCTCACACCCTCACACCCCCCAGATCAAAGGTCTTCATACGGCTCCTGGGCTCTTCATGGAGAAGAGTAAGGAAAACAATCCTAATACCCAGGCTTGTCCCCAGACTGGAAGTAATCCCCAGACTGGAAGTAATCAGTGGAGTTTCTCCAGCCTCCTACTGGCTTCTTGTCCTGCCTTCCCTCCTCCTCCTGCCTCAGGAGGGGCTCCTTCAAGGCAGCCTCCAGGACTGGGCCAGGGGCTGCAGGCAATGGGACCTCTTTCCTGCCTCAGGTCCCAAGACTCTGTACTTTGGCTACAGAAAGAAATTCATTCATCCTTGTAACTCCTTCCAACCTCCAAGACCTATTCCAGAGACCTGTCATCCCAGCCTTGAGATCTGCCGCTCTTGCTGCCCCTTGGGTGGCAGATCCATGCATAACAAACCCATAGAAAANACAGGACCGNTCTTGCCTGGTGTTCCNAAGCCCTCTGAGAGCATTCAAGCCATAATGCTTGCTAACAATCTCGGGGCTGATACCTCAAAGCCCGTCTATTGAGAACACAGGGCTGTTACCACCCACAGCCTCTCAGCTAGGCACCCCAAAGCCTGCTGAAGTCTCAGAGCTTGGATGCNACCAACCTCTCTCAGTTGACAGCATCCTGCTGCCACTTAGNGCCTCAGCTTCTGGTTTCCCATTGAAANTGTTATTCTTGCATGGCAAGCAGACCCCCTCCCCTTCTTCCCCTGTTGTCTACCCATCCNACTTTTAGAGGAGGGTGTGACAAGAATCCAGCTAGAGGTAGGACACATTGTCCATAACCACTTGAGACTGACCCACAGAGCCCTGGGATGGGGCCTAGGATCAGGACTTTTCAGCTAACCTGAGAACTGGGCATGGGGGGAGGGGGCTGTACTCTTTGCCTCTACTCCCAGTCCCACNCCTTTGCCCTCTGCCCTATCCTTGGTGGCCTGGTTACAGCTTCCAAACCTGGCCTCTGACCATCCCCTGCCCCTAACTCAGAGCTCCTGCACCCCAAGACAGTCTCAGACTGCAAGAACTGGAGGTTATCACATTCTTGTGCTTCTGGGTGACATCATAGGATGTCCTCTTGACACCTGCCATGCCAAGCCCAAGAGACCTGGTTCCTCTCCGGGAAGCCAGCCTGACTACCAGTAGGTAGTGACCTAGTATGACNTAGGTATGCCCAGTGCACACCAGAGCTAGTCTCTCCCAGAGAGGCTTGAGCTAGGAAGGGCCTAGAGAGAAGGTCCACAGACTGGCCACTTACCCCAGCATCACGACTCTCAACAAGTGCCTCACCTGTGAACCTCAGTCTTTTCATCTGCGGGATGGGCACGGGGACAGGTACACCTACTTGACTGAGAAAATGTGCTCCTNTGCCTGCTGGTTCAGGCTTCAGCCCTCAGTGACCATTTGTTCTCGCTCTGAGAAGACAAGGTAACTTCTCAGAGCTTTGGTTTCCCGGTGTGTCCCTCAGGATGTGGGACATGACACCTGGCAGACAACAGGAATACAGGAACACTCTGTTCCCACCAGATAGGCTCTCCAGCTGTGTCTCTTGTAGATAAGTGGAGTTCAGAGAGTGGTCTGGGGACCTGGGGTCCCTGAAACCCTCCTTCTCAGGGACTGTGAGATCAGAACTATTTCACAATGCTGTTAAGCCACTATTTGTTTTTGTTTGTTTGTTTGTTTTTTTCCCAAGGAGACAGTTTCTTCCAATGACCTGTCACAGCAGAAGGAGTGACAGACAACAGCAGAGGCCAGAGGCTTTAAATCATGCCAAACAATGCTACCTAATGCTTACTTTAGAAAATGTCACTCATTTCCACATTCAGTGTGTAAGTTTAGTATTGTTCTATGAGTGAATTTGTATTTTTGAAGTGTTCTCAGTTTTAACTTCTACTGTGTAAAAATCATATAACTTCTACTTTTGTAAAAAAGATATAATGAGTCCATACAAAAGCTCCGTGGGGTCCTCAGTCACCTTGAAGAGCATCAAGGAGTTTCAACACCCACAAGTGTGTCAAGGCTGCCCCAAAGCTCCACTACTGGGCTGTATGGAAGGCAGTCATGCTTACTCAGGTCAGTGGACTGAGACTCTTCTCAGAACCAAAGAGAGCTCCATGGAGTAGGGAGCCGAGTCCCAGGAAGATTTTGGACACTGAGAAGCATTCCATGCCCATGGTGCACAGTATGCCCAAGTAGNACCACCCNTAATTCCTGAATTCCAATGAGCTCACACGGAACCCTTAGGTAGCAATGAGCTACAGGTGTTCCANCTGATGGCATCCAGTCACTTTGCCTGATGGCTTCTGCTCATTCCTCTCAGAGCCCTCCAGGCTCTGTCCCCCATCCTGTAGTTTCAGAAGGCCCTGAAGGCATTTGTGTAGCCCAGATCTGGACTGAGTTCTGAGTTCAAGCAAGCTCTTTCAGAGCCAATGAGGATCCGTGTAAGTTCTTGCTTAGAGCGTGGGNAGAAAAGGNGCCCCTCTCAGNGGGACTGTCAAGCTGGCAGATGAAAGCCTGGAATGGCCTCACGCCTGGACAAAGTCTGCCTGACAACCACAAGATGGGGACAAATTCCTGGTTTTGCCATTTGAGCTCCTGGACCCAGCTCTGCCTGTACTCTGCAGGCACCCTGGTCAGTCCACTCGTTTTATTCTTTGAACTTCTTTTTCAGCTGGGTGTCCATATGAATCACAGTTATGATGAACAGGGTGAACGGGTGGGGACTGTTGCTTGGGCTCTCAGAAGCATCACTGAAAGCCCTCATCTCTGGTGCTCAGGAAAGACCCCTCTTGCCCAGTGAAGACCCAGCAGAGCCCAAACACAGCTAGATCACAGCCTGGGTTTGTGTTTAACATCATTTATAAAGCCATACAATGGGTTGGTTGTAAGAGACAAGCAGCTGTACAGAGGGAGGACAGTATCAGTGTACATACATTCATATCCGGAACACTTAGCATACAACAGGGTTTATACAAGGTGGCAGAAGCTATAGGCACAATGATACAAAATATAAAGTATATTTCCATCTATAAATACACAGCAGAGGGCTGCAGGGCAGGGGATGGGCTCTGGGCATGGGTTTCCCAGCAGAGGGCCTGAGAGGCAGGGTTGGNATAACCAGGGTATAAGGAACTTCTTACATTTGTTCTGAATGGAAAAAGGGAAGAAAGAATGTGGGGAGATACCACATGCACACCCCAACATGCTCACACACATACGAGCCAAATGTGGGTCCACAGGGAGGGCTGGGTTGTGAACACTGACAAGAAGACACGTGGGTGTGTCGCACTTCCATGGCCTTGCTGTTGTGAGGGGCCCAGGCATGGAAACCAACCAAGACCCTCCAACTTTCCAGCCGTTTGAGGAGACAGGAGACAACAAGGAAGAGGCCTGCTGAGCCTTATCCCCATGTGGCAGTCCCCTCCATTGCCAGCACTAAAAAACTACTAATCTGTGGCCCATCAGGCCTCACCTCCTGGTTCTTCTCACTACTGGGTCACATTGAACTTAACATCCTTCCATCCACCACCTCCATCTCCCACCTCGAAGTTCCCTAAAGAGAGCAAACCATGCACACACACCCACACTTACGCGCACACACGCACATACATCCTGTCACCACTGACCATGGAAACATCAGTCTTGAGATCTTCCGCCAAGGCCTAAGTGCAGGGGTGGCCCTAGCTTTGGGTCCCAGCTCTTCAAGGACCCAAGGCACGGAGGCAGGAGAGGGCTGGTTCCCTTGGATGGATCTCCCCAAGGTCTGAAGCTGGGAAAAGGGGATCAGAAATCCTGGGAGGTAGGATGGAGAAGAAAACCCAGAGCAAGATGGATGCTGTTCACTCCCATGTCTCTCCTGCACTTCCCAGACAGCAGAAAAAGCCTGTTTCACCTCTATTCAAGCCTAGCACAAAGTCTCGCTCTCTCCTGAAAGCCCCTTTCTAGTGGGACACACAGCCACAGTGTCCTCCCTACATCCCCAGATAGATTATCTACAGGGACTCTCCAAAGGCAGAGTGTACCAGACATCTTGGCAATCATGTCCAAAGCCATCTAAGCCACTGGGGATAGGCCAGGGGAGAGGACTCAAATGGTCTTTCCAAACCTAAGATGTGAATTCATTCCTCAGACATAGCTGGACAAGGGAGCCAGGGGTCCACAGTAGCACAATAGTGACTTCAATATCCAATTCTTAATTTTTCCCAGCCTTCCCTTTGGGGCCACCTGTCCACTGTATTCTAGCCCAGCTCTTTACTCTTATCCTCCTGGAACTATGGAGGCCTTCCCTTCCCCAAAACCTGGCTCAATCAGTGTCCCTCTCTGCCATCTCACCTCCAGATATCAGGGAGGGTGAGGCCCCAGGCCAATCTCAGTGATCTTCTGAGTTGCCAGAGGCAGTATGGACCTGGGTTGTANCTGAGGGGTCTTGTGGATGGCAAGACAGGCTGTCATGTTCTCTTGCCTTCCTTACCCCTCTTTCACTCACGTTAGGAGCAGACAGCACTCTCCCTGCTAACATACAGACTCACAATATAGAACAGCAAAACAGATCACTCACAAAAAAACAATGGGTAAAAAAGTGCTCTTGTTTAAAAGAAATCTTTGGCAAGAATAGGTTGCACATGGAGTGGTGAGAGTACATGTGGTCTGTGTGTGTGTATGTGTGTGTGTGCTCATGCGTGTGTGCGTGCATGAATGTGCAGAGGACCACCTGTGAGAATCACAGTGCATGCGGAAGAGGGCCGACTACAGTGTGGTTCCCAGTGTAAGAACTGAGGCCCCTTCTCCAACATTCTTCCAGAAAAACCAAACTCAGGTGTCCATTCCTTCTAGAGGCATGCTGGGAAGGAGGCACCCGCTTCCCAGCATTCACCTCNGTCCTTCACATGACTCACACGTGGCGTGGGCCTGAGTGCAGGTGAAGATTTGAAACCATATATGAAGGTTGACCCCAGNCTCTGGCTTGGCCCAAGGCAGGGTGTAGAAGCTCTGATGTTCCTCAATGGCAAACATCACAGCCAGGAGAAGCCTCCCCAGGCTGTGCAGCAGGATGAGGGTATTTACAAAGAAAGGGATGAGAAATTTCCTCTTGTAGCTTGGGAAGAAGTGGAGTTTCCTTTGGGGGATGAGGAAAGGGGTGATCGAGACATTTGCCTTGAATATCTCAGAGGGAAGGACACTTTAGAAAGGACCTTGATTGCTAAGCCCATTTATTCTTTGGGAAGCAGAGGCCCAAAGGGGTCTCTACCCATGATCTCCACCTAACCTAGACATTCTTCTTTCCAATTCCTCAAAACAATGTCCACACAGTCAAAGCTCCCCGGAGGAGAAAAAAAAATCCAAGAGATGCACACACCACAGCCATACACACCTGCATCCCCAAACACACGCTGGCTCAGACCTGTAGCGATGGAAGCAGCTGTCCACACATCAAGGATGCTGGCAGCTGGGCTGCTGCTTGCCAGAAAATAAGGGGCTAAAGAGCTGGAGCATGTCATCCCCCATGTCCCAGATGTAGCCTCAAGGCCAGGGTCAAGGCCAAGGCCAGCCCTGGGCTGTTTTGAAAATAAAGACCCCCTGCAGTTCAGGCTTTACTTACACATTAGAAAAGAAATGGAAACAGTTTGTGGCCAAGGGCAACAAAGCAATATGGAAAAACAATAAATATTTCTTGTCAATTTACCTATTCTTTTTTTTTAACCTTTTCTTATATTTTTATTAGCTTACAGATTCTATCAGTATGTCTCATGTATATATTATATATATTTATATATCAATACAATGCCACCTCTAGGAACCTCCATGTGTTTGAATGGAGGTCTGAGTGGTGACAGGGGCCTTCCCAACCCCACAAATGGATATAGGACCTTTGGCCTAAATTTATACCTTCTGTCCTCTGTTCCACAGGCAGCATNGTTCTGCTGGGGANACTGAGGCAGAGCAGAGAGGAACAGGGAAGCTTTGGCATTGTAGGAGGACCATGTGGCTCTCCAGCAGCATCCCCAGGGGTGCTCTGTCTGATGTCAGTCACTCTGGGCAGCCCAGTCAGAAAGGTGTCTGCAACAGTCAGACCCCAAAACACAGAAGGGAAAAAATGGGCTCCAGGCCTCCCCGGGTACCCTGGGCAAGACTTTGGGAAGTGGGCTCCTGGGATAAGCCAACATAAGGACCATATAGGACAGGGTAGGTCACAAAGGCACAGCTCCCTTCCCCTAGTAGGCCTCAAGCAGGTGAGCAAGCACAAAGCTAGTGCTGGCACTCCCGGCCCAGGAATTGGGCTGAGAGAAGGGAATAAGGCAGAGTCCTGGACACTATCAGTGTGCATGCCCAACTCACCCGCAAACCACAGAAAAGATGCCACCCTTCCTAACAGGTATCTTTCCCAAGACTGTGGGCACGGCCTCTTCCTCCAGCCCAGCTTCAGTCTCAAAGAGACAGAATAAGGCTAACGCTGCAGGTTGGCCGTGCCCCTCTGTACCGGGGTCTCTACAGGGGACAGGCTGGAGGCCCCTAGGGCCACTAGAAGGCAGTTGTAGGAACAGAGAGAGAACTCTGCTGCCCATAATGCTATGCTCCTATAGGAGATAGCTTGTCTCTGACCTGGTACCCTGTCACCCTATATCCCTAGCCTTCTTTGGTCAGTGTATATATGTGTATCACAAGGGACACAGACAAGCACAGCTGTTTGTAGTTAGAGTGGAGAGAGGCAGGTATCCGATCAGTGCGTGGGGGCACATTTACACCCTGCAACAAGAAGTCAGAGCAAGCACAGACCACGGGTGCCTCAGGTGAGCAAAATGTAAAAAAAGTGTCACCGCTTGATGTCATACGCTGGCCACTGGGTTTAGCAACCTTACTTCCAGAGAAAGAATCTCAGCTCGATTTCTTCTCTCAAAGCAGAAGGGATAGGGAGAACAAGCTTTTTCATTGCTCCATGAAATCTGGTCCCCCAAAGATGTGTTCCCTATGGGAGCTCAATTCTCTAAGAGCAGGAGGGGAGCCAGGACCCTCAGCTAGCTGGAGAGGCCTTGGGAGGTGTGGCTTCCATCTGTACAGGGGATTCCGAGTTCTTCTCTTCTGCCCTTTCAATCTCTCCCTCCCTCTCTCCCCTCCCCTCCANAATTCACCTCCTCTCCCAGCACTACACTTTCTTCTCTCCTTCTCCACAGACAACCCAAAGTCCTCTTTCCGGATTCAAGGTGGTCAGGATTCACAGATCCCCTCTCCCNACACGCCCCATCCCCAGTGCCCTGGCCTTGGGCAAGGACTCCAGGATTCATCTCTTCTGGCCAGCACTCAGCATGACCTTGGAGACAAAGTTGACAATGGCAGAAGCAGGCTGGTTGGGGTCAAGCTCCGCGAAGAGGTGGCAAGCGTTGTCCGTGGTGCTGCCTTGCTTCCGGGCCACGAAGCCAAAGAGCCTATAGAGGGTAGCAGAGGGTGCCATTGTCAGGAGCCCAGGCTCCGGAGGGCAACCCAGGCAGGAAAGCATGCCTCAGGCCTGCCTGGCTTCCCCAGCCCCCACACCTCTCCAAGCATCTAGAACTGGGGCTAGCTCTTAAAGCCAAGTCCTGGGGACAGTGCTTTGCTTTGTTTCAGGGCAGGTGACATTCCCCTGGGGAGCGGGGTGGGGGAGGGGAGGATGAGCTGGGGGATGACGGACAAGAATGGTTAGAAAGGGTGCAAGGAGACCAGACACGAGGAAGAGTCCCAGCCAAGCTTCTCTGGGTTCTTTCTCAGCCCCACTCCAATCTGAAGGTTCCTACAGGATATGCCTCCTAGGTGATTAGAGAGACATAAGCAGGTGCCCACGTCCCCTAACTTTACCTCTCTCCTTTTCTCTTTCACTCACTCTCTCTCCCTTTCTCTCTCTCTCTCTCATACACACACACACACACACACACACACACACACACACACACACACACACACACACCCCTAGCTCTGAAAGCTGGGAAGCCTTGAAAATAGGAGGGGTAAGGAACCCCACACCTGTCCCCTGCCCCCTCCAACACCCATGGGAGTGACCCAGCACTCCCTCTCGCGCTGCAAAACAGAGTTAAAAATACGAGAGCAGAGAACAGAATGTGAGCTCAGGGCCCCTCCCAGCCGGCATGTTGCTAATTAAGAGTGAGATGGGGAAATCAGGACAGCTGGAAATGCCAATGGAAACCCCTCAGCCGGGCATGCACGGCACCCACAGCTAAAATTAGCCAGGCTGGCTTCTGCCTGCCTGTGCGTGTCTGTGCACGCATACACAAACACGTATTCACACCTACGCACACAGACACCCAGTAAATACATATTCACATGGTGAGGACACACACACACACACACACACACACACACACACAGCCCTGTGCTTCAAACAGCTTTACTCTCTCAGCTCCATTGTAGGACCTGAAGGCCTGCAATAACGGCCAGGAGATGAGTCAGGGCACTTCCCTTTCCAGGCTGACTGTGGCTGTGGCATGGTATGTGTGACCCAGGCAGAGTAAAGGGCATCTCTGAGTGCCCAGAAAAGAAGGCCTATCTGCCTGTGTTTGCTAAGACAGATACACAGCCAATTGTGCCTACTCTGAACATTGCCATCTGACCCACTGGCCAACTCTGGCCTGTCTGACTGTCTGGCAGTAGCATGAAGAGATTCGGTGACACAGGGAGGCACAAGAATGTGAGGTCCCTTTTGATCCTATGGAGGTTACAGAAGGCTGAGGCCTCTTCCCTCCTGCACAGCCCCTCTGGAGCCCCCTGTTGAAAAGGATTAGATTCCTAGCTAGTCCTCCCTATTCCCAAGCAAGGTGCTCTCTCTTTGGCCCTCTCCAGGAACCTCTGGCCTCCATGTCTTCATTTCCTTCAACAACTGTCAGCAACTGACAGACCCACCCTGTCCTCAGGCGCCTGCAGTCTAAGAGTCATACAACCCCTTCCTCTGAAGTAGTCTCTCCTACCCCTAAACCCATTTCTATCTACCCAAACTGCACCTGTCACTTAAGACCATTTTTAAGTATTCTTTCTTCCCACAAAGCCTTCCAACTCCATGCCTAGACACCTGTCTCTGTTAGCATCAAGATGTAGGCTATAGCCTCTTTCTCCTAATCTCAGAGACCTTGGCATGCAGGCCCTCATCAGACCCCTGGCCTAGAGTCTGTCTCTGTCCCTGATTTCCCCACAGAGTGCAACGGTGAACCAGCTTGGGTGCAGGGGAAGCCACACTTACTTAGCAGGGGCGCCTCCCTCTGTCTTCATCCACCTGTGGAAAAAAATGCCCACGGTAAGGCAATATGTCTCTCTCAGGAGCCCTGCCAGAAGGCAGAGGAGCCCCCATTCCAGGAGACACATCCCTAAGATCACACAGAGGATAATCCAAATGGAGAGGACACTGTGGCCCGTGTAGCGAGGACACAGCAGAGCATGGTGAGGTGAACAAGGAAGACCATGGAAAGTCAGCAGGTCTGGGGAGGAGACTCAAGTGGTTGCCAACATAATTGCTCTCACTGCTCAGGACACAACAAAGCTGTGGCTGAGGCAAGAATCACAGGCACACAACACACACACACACTTCAGGGCACAGCGCGAAGGTGCCTAAAAGACACTTACTTTCTTTCTTGTGGATCCAGGTCACAGAAGGTGACAGTATTGAGGGGGTAGTGCCGTCTAAAGAAGAGTCTGTGGCAAAGATATCAGAGGGTCAGAGTGAGTGTGGGAGTAACAACTTTTCCACACCTGTCACCACCTGCAGGGCAGGCCACCTTCCCATCACTGTGCCTATCATGGGTTCATACAGCCTCTCCTTACGAATAAGATGGCCTGAGATCCTCATACCAGGACTCAAGCCTCACACAGGGACAGACAGACGTGCCGTAGAAACATGCCCCACATGCCCCACATACTAGGGGCTGAGGACGGAATTGGCACTTAAAAATAATCAACAGGGAGCTCTGGACGAGGAAGGAAGTGGGCTGAGTCCATAGAGATCACAGTGTGGAAGCCTCTACTCTTAAAATGAAGGACTTTTCTTCAGCTGCATTCTATATTCTCAAAGCAGGCCACTTCTTTAGAAGTGTGGAGAGATGCATGGATGGATGCTGGATAGGATGCATATGTGCACGTACTCATGTATGGATGGTTTGGTAAGTAAATAGATGTATGCACGGATGGATGCAAGGTGGATAAGTTGGTGGATGGGTGAATGGGTTGAGGAGTGGGTGGATGGATAGGTGGATGGCTGGTTGGGTAGGTAAGTAGATGGATGGATGAGCAAGTAGGTGGGTGGGTAGAGGACGGATAGATGGATGGATGGATGGATACATAGGTGCATAGGCAAGCAATGGGTACAGGGATGGTCAGAGCATGAGTAAGTAGATAAATGAGAGGGTTGGAGGAAGAAGTAGGTATAGACAGGCTTACTTTCTCTGATTGTCAGTCAGTGTGATTCCTTGGGCAGAGACCTTGAAGTGAACAATCGTGGCGGCTGGCGTGGGGTCAGCAGCCAAAGTCTCAGATGTGGCTTTGGAAATGGCCTGTGGCCCGGTGAGTGACTCCATATCCACAGAGTTGACGAACAGCACATTGCAAGCTGGAAGAAACGGAGCCAAAGAGGAGTCANGGGGGCTAGGGTAGGTGGCAGACAACNCCTCAGTTCCACTGCGCAGAGGCAGGTGCAGACAAATTTCAGGCATGCCTTGAGCCAAACCCACTGCACACAGAAATGGAATCTGGGAGAAAATTCCAACCTGCACCTGCAGGAGGGGACCGGGCAGGAGGTGGGAAAGACCTTTCTGGGCACCAGTCCAATCTCAGGTGACACTTACCTGCTCCTTGCTTCAGCAGGTCGGTGGTTGAGTTGGCAGGGCCTGAGCTATCTTTTGATTCATCTGTGGGGTCTGAAACAAAAACTCAATTAGTAATTAAAACCCTACAGTAATTAAAACAAGTCTGGCTGGGCCTAAGGCAAGCACATGCTTCCTGCAATGGATACTCTTTTCACAGCGGGTCTTGGCAAGCAGCACTGAATATATAAGATGATTCCAAGGCCTCCACACACTGCTGGGAAGTGCTACAGTCCAGCAGAGCTGGGCTCGAATCCCCACTGAAGTCCCTGCTAAGTGTCTATGAACTGATGACAATGGTGTCAATGGTGGTCCCTATGTCCCTGGGTCTCTGAAACCCAACATGCGACAAACAGCAAGGCTTTAGGGAGCAATGGGGACCTCTGGCATTTTGCANNAGTGTGTCTTTGTACAAACCAATGAGCGACTGAATTCACTGAGGCTCAACACAGCACCAACGAGCACTCTGAGATGAGTTAGAAACAGGTGACAGATGTATTGAGCAGCTCAATTTTACCAGCAGACAATGTGTACCCACAGCAACACACGTCACCNTCCATGCCGCATAGAGCACATGCTTTATTTCCATTATACTTTAAGAAGAAACTTCAAAACTATGTCAGAAATAGGAACGTGGTGTGTGCCTGTAATCCCATCACTTCAGGAGCTGAGGCAGGAGAATTGTGAGTTCAAGAACAGCCAGCCTGGTCCACATGGCCAAAAAAAACCCCAAAACTTTGGTATACAGATGTGTTAGACTACAGTTTGCTGGGCCTAGTCCACAGGTGTGTTGCATTGCTTTGTTGGCAACAGAGCTTGCACTTTGAATCTCACACATACAGGGGAGTGCTGTGCCATGGGGCCACACCTCCATTCCTCCTTTTGCCTTTTTATTCTGAGATCTCTGGGTTGCACAATGTGACCTAAACTCACTCTGCAGCCAGAGCAGGTCTTGAACCTGTGATCCACCTGGCTCAGCCTCCTGCATGCTGCCCCAGGCCTGGCTCTGACCCAGAGTTTCTGACAAATTTAAAAATCCCTGCATTTTAGCAAGTTCCCAGGAGGGCTGCAGCAGCTCCAAGCACTGTGCTCTGAGAGGTGCCAGTTTATGTGATTTAAATATCAAAGGATTTTGTAAATTCCATACAAATATAATTGAATTAGTGTCTAAATTNTGTGGTTACTAATGTTATTGAAGTTGCATTGAAACCTTTAAGCTAATAATGTTGGTCAATGGTTATTAATAATTCAATGTGTCAAACTGAATGAACAGAAATGGTCAGTTGACATCACAAGTTCTCTCATGTACTGGGATATAATCCTCGTGTGACTGTCCCCGTTCTGAGAATAAGGTCTGTCCTGAGAATTCGGTGTGAATTTTTTTAAAACACCAGAGTATTTTTGAGAACAGTCTGGCAATTAATGGGTGTGCTTGGAGTTAAGCTTCTTAATGAACAATTTCCTTT
>LZPO01107974.1:280192-292083 GCA_001675575.1 Neotoma lepida | reverse complement strand
GGGTTCAAACCTGGTGCGTGAGCCGCATGCCAGCCTCTGGCTTCTTCATTACCCCCACCAACAGGACTGAAAACCTGCCCTCCCTTACACTGGGCATTCCAAGGGGACCTAACTACTTTCCTTGACAGCTATGTCCCCTAAGTCCTTCCNGTTACAGAACCCCCATCAGAAGAGTGTGTGTAGTAGGAGAACTGTGACATAAAACCCCAACTCTGGCTTATCTAGAGAGCTTAAGTGGCACTTACACATTCTTCATGTACAAAATGGGGAGAGTGACAGCTCCTGTGCAGGATTGCTGTGACACCAGACTAACATGACACCTAGATAGTGACTTTCACATAACAGGGAGCCAAGAAGGACAGCCNTTCTTACTGCTGTCAATCTAATGTACCGACTCAACTGACCAAGACAAATACAGAAAGGGACCTGGCAGTGTGGAGGAACCACAGTACACAGTGTGTAACTAGGAGGTATGTCCAGGACTCAATAAAACTTTATAAAAACAGCAGNTTTTCCTTCCTTCTGCCAAAGCCATGCCCGGGAGGACTGGCAGCAGTAAGATAGAAGGAACTTGGGTCAGACCCCCTGAGGACAGGGATAGAGATCATAATGACAAGCCAGGATGCTCACCAAAGTTTGGCTCGTTGGGACAGCCCTTGAGCTTGACTCCTCTGGGGCCTGTCTCTATCAGGAAGTGCCTCACCAGCTCATGGGTCATGTCTCCTGGAATGGAGAAGAAGAAACAGAACTGGTCACTCATTGTCATAGCATCCTCCCAACACCTCCCAATGTTGTCCCCTAACTTCTGCAGTGTATGGGATGAAATGGGAGAGAAAGTTACTGAGGCAAGGTGGCTAGACTCCTGTGGAATGAGGATCACCATTCACTCCTCTGTTGTGAAGTATTTCTTTAACTATGTAAAGATGTGTTACATTTGTTTATGCTGCATTTGTTTAGCTATGTAAAGATATGTTACATTTGTTTATGCTGCATTTGTTTAGCTATGTAAAGATATGTTACATTTGTTTATGCTGCATTTGTTTAATTATGTAAAGATGTGTTGTTGTTTTTACCTTGCCTGCCTAAGGTACCTGATTGGTCTAATAAAAAGCTGAATGGCCAGTAGCTAGGCAGTAGAGGGATAGGTGGGGCCGGCTAACAGAATAAGGAGGAGGAGGAATCTAGGCTTGAGGGGAGAAGAGACAAAAAAGAAGAGAGAACTAGGGAGAAAGAGAGGGAGACACCTGGGGCCAGCCAGCCAGGCAGCTACCAGCCAGTCAGACATGGAGTAAGACATACAGAAGAAAAGAAAGGTAAAAAGACCTGAGGCAAAACATAGATGGAGAGAAACAGGTTAAATTAAGTTATAAGAGCTAGTGGGACAGGCATAAGCTAAGGCTGAGCATTCATACTTAATATTAAGTCTCTGTGTCTTTATTTAGGAGCTGGTTGTTGGCCCAAAAGAAAGCCTGCTACTCCCCCTCTTCCATCCCTCCAGGAAACGCCCCACACACACCAAGTTCCAACAGTCTGCTGTCACAAAACCACCACTCACTCTCCTCCAGCTTCTCAGGGACCACCCCTGATGAGTTAGGACCCTGTTGANTACCCAAAGGTCTGACGAAAGCAAGAAGCCCCACCCTGGCAGGGAGAAGACACTACCTTTCTTGCCCTGCTGAGTGATGGTTGGAGGGGGCGAGGACACCTTCATGGCCAGCCCATAGGCCCCTCGGAAGGAGTGGCTGTCACGGATGATGAAGGCTCCTGGCTCCTGATCCTTCAAGAGTGCAATGGCTGAAACGAGAGGAGACAGAAGAGAAGAGCCATCAAGAAACCAGTGGCACTGGCTCGGCTTGAGTCCCATGGGCCTGGAGGACATTTTCTTCTCTCTCGAGGTGACATTCTTCAATGTCAGGATGTAAGTAAGCATTCCNGAGGGCCCTCCTAGACCAAGCAAGGCAAATGTCTTCTGCAGGTGACCAGAGAGAGACAATGTTGGAGGCCATGCCATCTGCAGCCACTACTCAGCACAGCCCCATGACAGGGAGCAGGCAGTGTGTGACTGGTAAGTGTGACTGGTCTGTAATTTCATTTAGAAAAAAAGAGTGGACCTGTAGGCCCTCCTTGCTGACCTTCACTCCATAACCATGGACTCTCCTTGAGACCATTGGGGGGCGGGTCTCACCTTCAGGCCTACATTCCAAACTTGTCTTTTTTTCCTGTATAATAATAATAATCATCCTCCTCATCATCATCACCATCTTCCATATCACAGTTTCAGATGCCCTTGACTGGCCTTTTACTTTGCCTGGGAAAGGCAAGGCTTTGCTAGACCACTCCAAGGCTCTACTTCTGACAGCCCCACCCCCTTTTACACGGGAAGTGCTTTTTCCTGTCTGACTTTGATCCCAGCCTCCTTTCAGTGACCACCACCTACAGCACAGAGGAATGAGTTCTTGCCCAAGGCAGACATGGTGAGCAAGAGTCCATGATGTTTTCTGATAGACCCCCAACCAACAATGTTGTCCCCAACTNACCCTGCTCTCTGGAGATCTCAGGCTTGTACCAATACTTGGAAGTGTCCTGGACAAACTTCACTTTAGCCCGTGTCTCAGGACTATTGTCTAAAGGAGGAAACAAAGGGAAAGTGTTACGGTTGAATTGCATGCTCCCCAAAAGACATCAACACCCTAACGCCCCAAACCTACAAATGTGGCCTTATTGAAAAGAGGGTCCTTGTGGATGTAATCACATTTAGACAAGGGCATGCCAGACTGGGGTAAGACCTAATCCAATACGATGAGTGTCTTTCAAAGTAGGGATGAGACAGCAGACATATGGGGACTGTACCAGGTGCATATGGAAATGTCTGTAAGTCAAAAGACACAGAACCACATCATCAGAAGCATCCGTCAGAGTCTCTATCAACATCTGGATTCTGATCTCTGGCCTTTACTAAGACAGAATCTACTTCTATTATTCTAAGCTAGCAAGTGTGTGTCGGCCCCAGGAAATAAACCAGAAAGCTAGATCCTTAAACATCAGAGAATGTGGTGGGAGGTAGCCAGTAGCCTTCCCCCCNAGCCTTCCTCCTTCCAGCCACCACTGTTGCCTGACCATTCTGTGGTTAAAGGACCTGGCAAGGCATCCACCGAGCTGGTGAAAAAGCCTTCCCCACCCCATTCCCTGTGCCTAGANAATTCTGAGTTAATTCTTCCCCACTTCCCTCCCACAGGTTGACACCTCTCTCCTCCTTGTGCTCTGTCTCCTAAGCTCAGCCTAATATCCATGAGCAGGGGACAAGTAGACCTACGTCTCTCTCCTATGGCCCATCCCCTCTTAATCTCCAGACTGAAAGTGGCATTCTCCATCAGTATGGTCAAAAGTCACTCCCATCTTCCAACATCTAGACCAGGGAACAGCCATTACTTTAGTGGCCATCTACAAGGTGTCACACATAGCCAGATGATAACCCTATTCAGTTGCTCTGTAGACGATAGCCTCTTTCTGAGAACACTACATTGTACAGGGGGATTGGACAAGATTGCGTCCAACTGTGGCATTCCCCTGGAATTTGCCGTGTTCCTGCCTCCTCTTCCCAGTGCAGGGACTACAGGTGAGTGTTACTGTGCCTGGTTCCTTATCATATGTTTATGCTCTGAGCCTCTAAGGTNCTCAACCTTGGTTCTTCATAAAACACCTACCAGATTACTTTGAATTGCAATCACTGAATCATGCAGCGGAGTGTTAGAACTTAGCCCTGCTTTCTACNGACATTCTTTCACCCTTCAGCCCAAAGCAGGAAAAAAGCAAAGGGGCAGAGAGGAGGTGAAGTGGGGAATCCGCTTTCACAGTTCCCCAGTCCTTTGTGAGAGACTGGAGCAGGGGATGCACTGTTGAAGGTGCTAACAAGTTAGGAGAGAAGGACCCTGCAGCTGCAGCAGAGGCCTTGGTTCTCATGGGCCCCTGGGCTGTCTCCAGTGGCCTGAGGAGGTTCAGCTCCTTTCCCAGGCTNGGCAGCTAGAGAAGGCATCTGCTGCAGGCGCCTGGCCCTCCTCTGAAGCCCGGCCATGGCTGATCTAAGGAGCTGTTAGAAGCGGCTGCAGCCCTGTGTGCCTTCCTGTGTTGACTCCAAAGGCTATTTTAAGTAGGCAAGATGGTGGGAAACAGGAAATATCCTAACTACTAGAAACTTCGCATCCTTCAAGGATTGGGGCTGGGAACCAGATGTCCCTAGTAGGCGGCAGGAAGCAGGGGAGTGCAGGGTCACTCTAAGTGTCTNAGCTTGGAAGGACCTGGGAAGGACACAGNACACAGAGAGTCTGGGTGCCTCAGGGACACCCCAGGCTGTTTATAATTTTCTGTATCTGCCTTGGNCACAAGCAGCCTCAGACCTCTGCACACAGGATCAAGGTCTGGTTGAGAAGGTGTGGATCACCTGAAGCCTTGAACTCTATGTTTGGAGAATGTGCTGTCTCCATGGACGCAAGGACACCAAGACTAGACTTTGGTGAAGAGTTCATCCTGCAGGAAGCAGGTCTGTTCAAACTAGGCTCTACTAAAACATCTCACCCCTAGCCTTTACCCTGCCAAGCCTGCCCANCTGGCCCACTGTTGACTGATGTGTGGGGTTGACAAAAGTCATAGAGGTCCAGGACAGCAGAGTCTCAAAGTTCAGTTAAGTCAAATCCATGCTTAAGACATTCCTATCATGTGCACGTGCGTACATGCATGCCTGTGTGTGTGTGTGTGTGTGTGTGTGTGTGTGTGTGTGTGTATGGGCCACAACCTGCATGTGGAGGTTAGAGGACAATCTTGTATGTCAGTTCTTGCCTTCCACCTCGCTTGAGGCAGGGCCTCTTGTTCACTGTTGCATATGCCAGGCTAGCCAGCCTGCAAGCTTTTGGGGAATCTCCTGCCTCCACCTCCCATCCCACTACAGGAGTATCGGGGTTATAAGCATGCACTACAGNGTTCAGTTTTAAATGGGCTCTCAGGATCCAAACTCAGGTCCTCATGTTTGTACAGCGAGTGCATTACCCACTGGGCCATCTCCCCTGCCCCAAGAGCACTCATGAGGGGGGAGCAAGGAGTATGGGCCTGGATTGAAAGTCAGCTCTGTCACTGAGTAACCACATGATGCCAGCCAAGCAACAGAAACTCTGTGAGCCTGAAAGTGTTCCTATATAAAGCAAAGTTAATATCTACTTCCCCAGGGGGCTGGAGGATTAAATGAGTACTTAGCTCAGGCTACCCCACAGCATGTGNTCAACAGGAGGTGATGCCATCTGAACAGCATACTGCTCATGCTTATTACTCCATTCTCCTCATCTTGCATACCTTCAGCAACCTTCAGCAACCNCATCCCANCCATGCTTTAAAGATACAACTCCTGCTACAGGCAAGGAACTCAGGCNTANAAGTCAGTGACCCACCCAAGGGATGGCTAGGACNGATGTCCTAACTCTTANGCGGGTAGAAATGTNAGAGAAGAGACACACCTGGCATAGAGTACTTGGAAAAGTCTGGAAGCGTGTGGGAGAAGGAGACTGTGCTGCTCCCACTGGG
Source organism: Neotoma lepida (assembly GCA_001675575.1). Classification (NCBI taxonomy): domain Eukaryota; kingdom Metazoa; phylum Chordata; class Mammalia; order Rodentia; family Cricetidae; genus Neotoma; species Neotoma lepida. The sequence goes on along the minus strand of LZPO01107974.1, from coordinate 286,515 downwards.
ACTGGACATTCCGTTGGCAATGGGTGAGGAGGACACTTTCCCATTGATGGTGGCATAGTTGGGGAGGCTGCCTGCCCGGTCTCCCACGGACATTCTCCGCTTCTCTGGCAAGGCTGGTGTGGGGCTCCCTTGCCGGAAGGCTGCTGAGTCTGGCGAGGGTGAGGTGGCAGGGCTGCTCAGGCCAGGGTAGTAGGCAGGGGAGACAGGGAATGAAGGTGTGGAAGGAGCCTGGTAGCCAGAGGCACTGCTTTGCCGGGACAGTGTTGGTCGTCGGTCCTCGGGGGTAGAGTAGCCACCATAAGCCGCATGCCGGTCCAAGCTGGGGCTTCCAGGAACCACGGATCCAGATCCACCCAGGTGCCGGCCCAAGCTGGGGCTCCCAGGGCTANTGACTGCATTGCCATGGAGACTGGAGGCCAGATTCCCTTGGTGGGCCCCAGGGTGTCGGCCCAGGCTTGGGCTTCCTGGAGTGGTAGCCACACTGCTGTGGAGGCCTGGAGCCTGGTAGCTTCCCACTGGGTGTCGGCCCAAGCTGGGGCTTCCAGGTGTGGTGGCTGCACTGCTTGGGTGGCCAGAAACTACATTACCATGGAAACCAGGGCCAGATGGACCCAGCACCTGCCGGTGGCTCAGACTGGGACTACCAGGGGCAGCCATGGTGGGGTTGATAGCCCGCCGGCCAAAGCCAGGACTAGGTGGAGTATTGGTGCCCACTGTCCTGTGTCGTGCCTGAGGGCTCCCAGGTACCATGTGGACGGTAGCTGCACTGTACTGTGGCTGGGCTTGGCTTTCTGGAGAAGAGCTGAATGGCTGAAGGGAGTAGTCAGGGCTGCTGTAACTGCTGCTACCAGCTGGGACTGGTGAGGTGCTCCGGTAACTCAGTGCTGCAGGACTCGGCTGNCCCAGGCTGCCTGAGCGGATGCTGGAGTCCAGCATGGGCTGGATGGGTGTCCGGGGGCCCTGGTCACTGCTCCCCCCTGATGGGAAACTGCCCACAGAAGTGCTAGAGAGAAATGGCAAGTAGAAAGGTCAGTGGATGGTATTTAATAAAGAGAGGGCTTTTGCTGAGTGGCCAGCATCCTTCAACCACTAAGAGCAATAAGAGCTCCACTCAGTGTGGAGGAAGTCGGGGCTTTTATACATTACATAATGGAACTGTCAGAAAAAGAAACTGAGGGTCAGAGAGTTTAAACAGTAAGCTCAGTACCACAGAGGTCTAAAAGGCCAGGTTTCAACTTAGCTGCATCCGACTCCAAAACCCACACTTTCTTTACCATGCCATGCTGACTCCTTGACCCATCAGTCATAGCAAAGCAATCACCAGGGAAGGCAGCTGTCAATGTAAGCCCTTAGCACCATAAAAACTTAGATGGTCAAGCCACTTGGCTCTATTCCTACTAGGGCTCAACTTGACTTAGTTTCCCTAGGTGTTTTATCATCCTTACAGAGTGCTAAAATTGGCCTTCCACTCCTAGGTGATTCCAAAAAGCAAAGAAACAGAATCACATACAGGNGTTACCACAAATCAGGAGACCTCAGCTCATTTGGAGGTCTGCCTTCAGCACCCCCAATCTGGTCACTAATGGCACAAGCTGCCTGTGCATGGTCATGAGGTTCCTGTGATGTAAGCACAGGCTAGTAGACCCAAAGCTCTGCCCATGTATGATATAATGGGAAAGAACAAGGTTGCCAGGGGCCAGGGTAAGCAGTCAGTAGAGAGAGATGGCAAGCAGCTGATGCTTAGCANTGGTAGGGAAAGAAAGANCCNTACAGAGATCAGGGCCCCAGGTACTGAAGGCTGCGTTCTAGGACCAGCAAGAGGCAGGGGCAGGAAGAAGGCCAAGATGGACACTGGGGAATAATCTAGAATGTGATGAAGTGGAACCATAGCAGGCCACATGGTGCTGAGCAGAGGTGAAGGGTGGTGATGAGTGTGATGGTACCATGGTGGAATTCTGGGGTTTCAGAAGTGAGTTTCCGGAACCCTGGAAAGAGCCCGTTGAGTGCAGAGGCAGTATGAGGAAGAAGCCAGGGCAAATGAGAGAACTGGACCCCTGCCACCACGCCACCCCTGGAACAGGCAGCCTGCACCTGTGAAAGGGCTAGGGAGGAAAGGTAGGCTGGGTGTGTGCAGGGGAGTGTGCCTGGCTGGAGGGTTCAGAATGAGGATCCAGGGAGAACATCTTTGCTCATCTCTCACCAGCCTGGGCAGGGCCAGTGTGGGTGTGAGCAGCAAACTGATCCTGGTGAAGGGGGAAAGCTAGGGAGTCTGAAGGCCATGGCGATCCCAGCACAGAGGGAAGTAGGTTCCAGAAGGGAAAGGGGACAGGGCCTCCTCTGCTGGGGAGAGATCCTGCTTATGTATGCTAGCTTTGTCCTCCCCCTGCCTGGCCTTGCCCAAGCTCACCTCAACCTCTGTCCCTGTGTTGTTTATCCATCCATAACATGGAGTCTCATTCTCACCACCCACCTCGNAGCTCCCTAGTGTACCCCAAGCATGAACGCTACTGAAGGGTTGGCCCTCTCCTACCCAGCCCTGAGATTTCCTCCCCATCTGGTTCACTCAGATGGCTACAAGTAGTGTCTGTCTACCAAGATGCCCCTCCCTGGTGGGCTGCACGCTCTGAGTTGCCCTTGCGTCTACACCACAGACCCTAGTTCTCTGTTCCTCTGACCTACATCTTCACCCCAAGATATCCTGTCATCCTTCTGGGTTCCTGCTATAGCATCATCCTTCAACATCCCCTCCACCACCCCGGCTAGCAGTAACCGCCCCTACTTTGTGCCCCAAGCACTCCGTTTCTGGTCCAGCGCAGGGCACAGGTGGCTCTTGTCTGTACAGACCACTCAGGTCTGAGGAACGGAGAGAGGAAGACATGACCTCCAGACACGTACACTCATAGGTTGAAGCCCGTTTCTGCTACCGCTCAGCTACTGCCCATTTGAGCCTCAGCTGCCTCTTCTGAGAAGTGGGAATAGCAAAGCTTAGTTCTTGGGACTGCAGCAGGAAGTGGATGAAAGCCGGAAGCTTGGAGGAAATCGGCCTGCCAGAGCTTCCTGTACACTACTTTCACTGGTCCCTTTTGCTCAGGTGGAATGCAGCACAGTCTGAGAGCCTTGCACATCACCCAGCTCCCTTAAGCTGGATGCCCAGAAACACTCTCTCCCNAGATCTCGAGAAAGTATCTTCAAAGTGCAGCAATCTGGAAGGGATTTTGCCCATCTGTAGTCTACACAGATCCTCTGAGGCCTCAGCCTCAGGCCCACATTCTCATTCCCCATTCCTAGCTTACCTGTCAGCGCTGAGGATGGGACTGCTCGTGGAAAGGGGGCTGGGGGAGACAAAGGAGCCACCCGGGGTCCCGTTCCTCAGGGGTGTCTCATGTCCATAGGCATGGGCAGCTGGGGCACTGAGGCTCTTGGGCTCCACATCCTGAGTTCGAGGCCCTGACACTGCTGTCCTTGCCACAGACTCCACATAGCTCCGGGGCTCTGGAAGAAGTACAAGGACGAAGAATAAACACAGGTGTGGTAGGAAAATCCACCCACCCTGCCAGGGAATACAGCACCCCCAGAGCCCAGCCTGGGAAAGAGGCAGCATGAAAAACCCCCACAAGACTCCAGGGGTGCGTTACTGAGGCTCCTGTTTCCCCATCTGAGGCAAGCTATAAGGAGCACTGGCTTTAGAAGCCGTTGCTTCTCCAAGCCCTGCCTCTGCAAAGGGCCACCAGCACCTTCCCGTAAAGACTCGGATGCCTGCCCATGGCTGGCATCCCCTTTGCAGCCTTATTTCTGCCCAGCCCTACCAGGGTCCCCAGATGCCCGGACTCCTAGAGCAATTCCAAAGCTATCACATGACTCTACCCATATCTCTGGATAGCACCCAGCTTGCTCGTCAAGCAACACCCAGTGCCAGCCGCTGCAGACTCACCAGCCCCTTCCTGGCAAGACACCCCACCTACTTCTGCATAACACACTCAGCATTCCTTAAGAAGACTGAGGCAGAGAACCCTGCACCTGGGTGGAGCCGGACATTCTGTGCCCACTACGGTACAACCGGCATGCCAGGCCCTGTACAGAGGGATTTCATACACAATAAACTCAACCTAGTGTTCAGAGTAACATTAGCAACAGAAAGGCCATTTGACAGATGAGAACACCGAGGCCTGCAGAGTAAAATGACCAGGCATGTTGGATCCAGGCCCCCNAGACCTCAGAGGCCAGCCCTATACTAACTAGAACAANGATCAGGTTGGGACACAATCATATGGAGGGGGTGTATGTCATTGCCAACACCTTGGATCCTGTCTCCATCTTTGTTGTTGGCCAGAGGGACAAGATCTGAGCGCAGATCCCTAGCTGCCACAACCAGAAAATTCACCAAAGCCAACCTGGGAAATGATACCNACCCAGGACAGCCAGGTCCTGCAGCCCTTGAGGGCCAGGACTACGGTGGCCTNAGTAGGAGGAGAGCCCCTCCCCAGATTCATCGGGACAAGCAGATAAAGGAAAGTTGAGGTAGCTAAACTGAAAGCTAGCTTCCTCAACTGGAGGAAAACCTGGCCTGGGAAGGAGGGAGTTACCTGGGATGTCCAGAGACCATACTCCATGGGAGGTCCCCCAACATCCANACCCAGCCCCTGGTCTGTAAGAGCAGCTACCTGGACANGCTGGGCTGGGCTCAGCTTGTGGAGAGAGCTGGCAGAGCCTTCCTCAAGCTGCTCAGGCCACACTCACTTCACAGGATTCCCAGGCCAACCTGACATAGAAGGTTTGGACTCTGGCCTCAGGGCCCGGCACNGTGGAGGTGGAGATGNCATAAGNTCNTATGANGCAGGACTGGTCAGATTCTCTGAAAATAACTCAGGTGGGATGGTCAGATGGTCTCTGNCACAATCACTAAACCCAGCCCAGTCGTCATGGTGAAAATGGCTGCAAACAACAGATAAACGAACAGGCACAGCTGTTTGCAANANAATTTTCTTTAGGAAAATAGGTAGTAGGTGGATTTGTCAGCAGTCAGTGTGTGCTGACTCTGATCTAACCTGTCCCCTCAGCCCAGAGAAGGGGAGCAATTTGCCCAGGACACAAAGCTAGCCAATGGCTGTGGACAGACAGCACCTTATCTCCAACCAACCTCACAATATAGGTTCTGGCTGGCCTACAGGGACCCATAGTCTCACAGAGACACCAACAAATGAGCCAGAGGGATGCTAGGTCCACCTGGTCACCCATNGTGGCCAAACCAGCCAAGAGTCATGTGAGGTTAGTAAGATTTGGAGAGCATAAGTACNCAGCCAGTATGGGGCAGAGGTGGCCTCGGTACCCAGACAGACAGTCTTCCAGCCAGCCATTACTCACAACACAGGTCATTAAGACCANCCAAAGTTGGGAAGCCAGTGACCTGTCCCTCACCACCCCTGCCCCTCCCTCTGACCATTCCCCAGGCCCTTCTAGGTGCTCAGCACAGCTCCGCTTATTTCCCAGTGACACACGGCAATCCTCTCTCACCCAGAGAGCCCTGCTACCCACAGGCTTCACTTGTCTGACAGAGGNTCCTGGCACTAGCCACAGCACCTGGTACAGAGGACTCTGTGTGTGTCTGACAAATTCAGAGCCACATGACCCTCCCTTCCAGCCCTATCCAGATATCACCTTGTATAAGAAGTCACACCCAACACATGCACTCTGCTGTCTTCACTCCTTGAAAATCAGGTTGAAACCTTCAATGGTGTGGATCTAACTCACCTCCTACCCTCCCCGACTCCACGCTTACCTGCATCCCCAGTGGCTACATTTTACNTACTTACCCCCTAGGCCCCTCGCCCTCTGACTCCAGATGGCTTTGGCCTTTGGCTGGAGTGATTGGGTCTTTACTGGCAGGGGAAAGAGGGAGGGAGGGAAGAAGGCAGAGAGGGAGGAGATGGGGTTATAGCCTACCCTCTATTTATCCCCAGCTGTATTCGCTCCTTCTGAGTGGGAAGGGACAGCTCCCACCCCTGCTAGGGAGCCCACAGGGCTTCGTACCCTCGTTTGTTTGCCCAGGTTTTCAAGCAGTCACTTCAGTTGCCCCCCTGGAATGGACCATGCGCTTCGGCCAAGACCTCAACCCACACATCAGGTAAGCTTTACACTAAATTCTCCTTTTAAAAAGTCCATATTCTGCCAACAGAAAGCTAAGAGGAAAGCCCACAGCCGGAACACAGCCATGCCCAATCAACCTAGACGGTGACTCTCTGTCCCAGCTGAATGCCCGCTCCACTTCCTTGTAACCTTGGAATAAAAACAACTCACCTGCCTAGGATGGAGGCACGTGAGACTTT